>JAEQBA010000105.1:19673-47790 GCA_019434445.1 Phalangium opilio | reverse complement strand
AATCAACGTGGGAAACTATCGAAATTAATTTAACGAGAGCGACAATATCGGTGTAAAATTAGTTAAATTAAACATAAATTATATGTAGATATTAGAAGATACGCTTTTTAAAAACCCCTTATATATGGAATATGTATTTCGATAGACGTGATAGAAGAAGTTAAAAAAATTTAAGCAACCATGCGGTAGCATAAAACAGACCCTATGTTCCCGGGAATGTTGGAACTGGAAAATTTTAAAGATACGGGCTATTTATTACCAAATATAGGGGGGAAATGCGCGAAAAAAAATTAAATTTAAGTTTGATGAATACCAGAGGTGTCAGTCTTATAGACAAAGTTTTAAAGAAAATACCTGTAACTGTATAAGAAATTTGAAAATGTACGCAAAAGAATTTTTAAACGTATTTTTAAAACGTATTTTAGAAAATTAATACTTTTTTTTATTTTAGAACTTGTAGTGTATATTATTTTAGATATTTTAGTTTGTTTCCTAGGTCTACGTCAAGAGTTTTATTTCGAGTCGCGCCTAAGATCAAATAGAAAACATGTCATCATCCGAAGAAGAGCCTTTGGATCTTTCCTATTTCAATCCTAAAAGGTTTTACGAATTATCAAAAGTTAACAAACTGTCTCTCGAAAGTTCAACTGTTTAGCCTCTGAATATAAAATTATTTTAAAGACCTTCATATGCTCAAATTGACAGAAGTATATGAACAATTGAAAAAAATCTTTCAATCCATTATAGAGACAATTTTAGAATCTTCTTCAGGTTACAATAGCGTTAGATTTTGTGTTAGGTCTGACTTACTGGAAAATGCTATAAATTTAAATTTTATGGCCCTAAATGAGTTAACGGCGGAAAGATTAATGACTGCCATTAGTCAAGTAAGTCAAAGCCGAAGAAATTTTTTTTCTCGAGGGTGATGTCAGGCTCGATGCTATATTTTTAAACGTTAATGTACCAATATCAGGTCGTCGATCTGTTAAAAATAGATCGATGATAGCTCTCGACAAATATATTCAGAAAGGAAGGACATTTTACCCATAATAAACGATGACGAACTATGCGTATCAAGAGCAATCGTTTGCGGGACGATGGTTGCTGATTTAACATATTTAAAGAAACAAAAGCTTAGTACTTTGACTTTTGATTTTAATCGTTATAGACGTATACAAATAGGTCATAGACCTTTGCAAAAGAAGAAGCGTTAAAGCTTCATGCCAAGGCTAATGTGCCTATTGGTCCCGTTAGTTTAGCCCAAATTGCAATGTTTCAAAAAGTATTGCAACCCGAGTATCAAATAGTTATTTTCAGTGCTAATGATAATTTCAAAAAGGTTTATCAAGGTGAAATGTTTTCGGAGAAAAAATTTTTCTATTACAAATAGATCAACACATGCACGTTATTAAAAGTTTAGCCAGTATGTTTGGGGCCATGTCGTATTGCAATACGTGTTTAACAACGTTTACTAATTCAAAGAACGCAAAAAACACAAATGTTTTAATCAAAAAACCAAATGTTGGCGTTGTTACTCTGAGACCTTTCACGAAGACCCTCAGATTGAAATATCTCGCTGCCAAAACTGTAATAGATACTTTAAAGGACCTGAATGTTTCCAATTTCACATAGAAAATGGCACTTGTTTAAAAATTAAACGGTGCTTAAAATGTTGCAAAGAAATTCGCGATGACAAACATAAATGTCTTACAACTTGTTCTAGATGTAAAATTGAGCACCCTCCCAAAATTGTTACGTTCAACCTCTTGATGATACTTTTAAAGAAACTAGATTTTGTTATTTTGACTGTGAAACTATTGATATGAACTAACCATACAGAATTTAAACATACCCCAGTTCTATTAGTTTCGGCCATGCAAATTAATGATACCGAATACGATTATCAAATTTTTAGAGGTTTTGATTGTGTTGATAAGTTTATGAAATATCTGACCCAACAGAAGATGAGACATCTTATACAAGGAACAATAAACGAATAAAAATAAGTAAACCTAAATTTGAAATTTGACTATAGTGGCCCACAACTTTAAAGGTTTTGATTCGTATTTTATATTAAATTGGTTAATTAATAACCATGTAAAACCAGACGTCATATTCGACGGCTCTAAAATTCTAGCTCTCTTTATTAAAAGTCAAAATTTTAGGTTTATTTGTAGTTATTCCTTCGTGGCCCTTCCTCTGAGAGCTTTTACAGAAACCTTTCAATTGGGTAGTTACAAAAACAGTTTTTTCCTTATATTTTCTTAAAAGAGGACACTTTAAACTATGAAGGTCCGTTACCTGAAAAAGCCGTATTTCAACCTGAATTTATGAATGAAAAGGACCGACAGGCCTTTGATTTATGGTACAGTGAAAAAGGTAAAAAATCCACGTACAAAATAATGACCGAATTAGAGGAATACGCTGTACAAGATGTGGTAGTTTTACAAAAGGAATTACAAAATTTAGAGAACTTTACAAAAAGGCATCGGGTCTAGATCCTCTTAATTGCGGAGCTATTACAATATCGGGGGCCTGTACTAACGTGTTTTCACAAATATTTAGAAAAAAAATACATGGGTGTGGTACCTAGTCCGGGTTATCGCGGGGTCATACAACCAAAGTAGTAAAGCTATAAAGTGGTTGGCTTGGGTTAGTAAAGAAATGAAGGTAGAAATACAGACAGCCCTATCTCCTGAAGGAGAAAAAAGAATTGGACCTTATTTAGTTGACGGTTACTCAAAGGATCCTGAAATTATCCTAGAGTTCAATGGTTGCGCGTATCACGGTTGTCCGAAATGTTTAAAAGGTAGTGAATGGAACAGTTTAGTAAATGATACAAATAAAAACTGTTACGAAAAGGGTCTGGATAGAATAGAATTTATAAAAAGTTACACCCCAATGCAAAGTATATAATAATGTGGGAATGCGAGTTTGAAAATTGTTAAAGACAAATGCCGCTTGTAGTACCTTTTGCGAGACTGTAGAGGTACCTCCGCCAATATTAGCCAGGTCGGCTTTATACGGTGGAAGGACAGAAGTCTTCAAATTATATCATAAACCGGATGAAGCAAAAACGAAAAAATTTATTATTACGACCTCATGTCACTCTATCCCGCTGTCAATAAATACGGAATCTACCCAAAAGGACATCCCAAAATTTTAAATAGTAACTTTAACTATGAAAAAAATGCCTATTTTGGTATAATATCGTGTGAACTCTTGCCCCCGACTGACCTATATATCCCAGTTTTACCATATAGGTTTAATGGAAAATTGTTTTTCCCCCTGTGTAAGTCATGTGCCCTTGAATCAAATAATGAAGCGTGTCAACATTCTGACAAGGAACGAATTATTTCGGGTATTTGGCCCTCGCCTGAAATTTACAAAGCCGTAGAAATGGGTTATAAAATTATAAAAATATACGAAGTACATCATTTCGACGAGACATTTCAGTATGAAAAACATGTTAACGATGGACTATTTGGCGGTTATGTTAACAATTTTTTGAAGATAAAACAAGCTAATTCCGGCTATCCGTCTTCAGTTAAAACTGACGAGCAAAACAAAAATATATTGAATCGATTTATGAATCTGAAGGTATTAGTGTCGAGATGGATGAAGTAGTTCATAACCCCGCGCTGAGAGCTATTTCAAAGATTTGTCTCAACAGTCTTTGGGGTCGTTTTGGTATGAATACAAACAAAACCAAAACACTAATTGTTAACGAGTGCACAGAACTTGTGCGTATCTTATCTGATGACACAAAGGAATTGGTAGATTTAAGACCAATTAATGAAGAAATGTGCTTATTATCGTACAAAAACAAAGATGATTTTGCACCAACATATTTCAAAGGAAATCCGTATGTGGCTTGTTTCGTTTCGTGTTACGGAAGATTAACCTTATTCGAGACCTTGCATAAATTGGGTAAAAGAGCATTATACACAGATACGGACAGCGTTTTATTTGTGGCGGGGGAAAACGATTTTAAACCCCCCACGGGTAACAATTTAGGATGTTGGGTTAACGAACTAGGGGACGCTACAATTGCAGAGTTTGTTTCAAATGGGCCCAAGAGTTACGGTTACAGAACTACGGACGGTCAATCTGTCGTGAAGGTTAAAGGAATTTGCCTTAATCGTGTTAATGAGAAAATTATAAACTTTGAAGCTATAGTGGACTCTATAAAAAATAAATCCAAACGTCTAAAAGTGGACGTTCCTTTCAACGTCATTCGAAATAAAACGTCGGCCAATCTTTTAAGTCGAAAACTAGAAAAAAGCTTTGGATTTACGTTTAACAAACGTGCAATTAAAGGTTGGGACACTTTGCCATTTGGTTTTAAAGCGGACCCATGAAAAGTATTTTAGAACTTTGTGTAAAAGAAAAAAATTAGTAATTTTATCTTGTGTAAATAACAAATCAAATAATCATAATAATTAATAATGTATAGTCTAAAATTAACAAAATAGATCAATGTAAAAAAATAATATAGGTAAATAAGATAACAGCTTAGAAAACCTCTGCTGTTCTAAGATAAAAAACGGACACGTGACGTATAGGGTCTCGCGTCTCTTGTTAGTGAGTCTCTCAAAAAATCACTCTCGAAATTACCTCCAACGCGAGAAGTTCATTTAATTTTAACCTTGCTAAAATAAACTATTTCTTGCAAATAAAGTCTCAAAGTTTATTCATTTACAAAATAACCAACAAAAGTATATTAAGACTAGTTAATTTTTCAGTCGGTTAATTAGTTCTTTTAGATAATATTAGTTCTCCCAATAACCTAAACACCAACAAGGAGCTATTCGCAACAACTTTACCTGATGAGAGAAAAGCATCTTTGTGTAAAAAACCAAAAATTGTTGGTTAGTTTTTCACATATAATAACTGTACATGTAATACCGCTGGAAGATCGATATAACATGGAACTATATAATAACATGAGGTTTAAACATCGGATTAAAGAAACTGAAAAACTTTTAAAACCAATTTTCGATAGTTTCCTAAATTGCCCGAAATAAAGAAATTTTGATTTCCAATTGGGTCTAAGAATTTAATAATTAAATATTTTTTAGGAAATTTTAGAAAAATTAAGTAATAAGATAATAAGAACCGAAAATGAGAAATTGTACGAAAAACACCCGTCATGGAGAAATTTACAGATAGCGCGGGTCAGGCCGATGTTGCGTGAAGGTGTACAGGAGCAACAGGACCCAATTGAGGAAATACCCTTCGTTTTGCGTTTGAACGAGCAACAACGTCAATGGATAAGATCACAACATAGAAGTCAGGGGTTGCCCTTACCACTTGAAGCGGTCTCTACATCCACAACTCCTAACTCTAATAATCAGCCTAGTAACACTTCAAACCTTAACCGTAACCCACCACAATAAAATACACTAAGGTGCAATAAAACATTTATTTTCTGTACTGGTACCGTAACCCACCACAATAAAATACACTAAGGTGCAATAAAACATTTATTTTCTGTACTGGTATTTGATTCCGTTTGGGCTGACAAATCTTTGTTCCCTTTTAATTACCATCCAGCAGAGACCTATCATTAACCCTTGGCAATGTATTAAAGCTATCCATTCTCGTCTCTTATCAATGACGTCACAGCTACAATTGTAGAAGATTTAAGCCTTGGTAATGTACGTTTAAAGCTTCCATTCGTCTCTTATCAATGACGTCACAGCTACAATTGTAGAAGATTTAAGCCTTGGCAATGTACGTTTAAAGTTTTTATCGTCTCTTATCTATGACGTCACAGTTGTAGAAGAGACTGACTTTTAATTACCATTAAAAACAATACCATAATCAAAATAAACTCCTTGAAATTTTGAGTCAAACTAAAAATTACAATGGATTGCGCAACTTTCAGCCTATCATTAACCCTTGGCCATGTACGTTTAATAAAATTCTCGTCTCTTATCAATGACGTCACAAATACAGTTGTAGATTTTCCCGCCAATGACGTCACAGAGACAGTTGTAGACAGGACTGCCAGATTCCCGCGCAATGTTTTCCCGCGAGGGGGCGCGCGAGTTTTCCCGCGAGGGGGCGCAGCCGCCAGGGGGCGCGCGCGAGTTTTCCCGCGAGGGGGCGCGCCAGGGGGTGCGCGCGAGTTTTCCCGCGAGGGGGCGCGCCAGGGGGCGTGGCGAGAGGGTGACCTTGAAATTCTACACCTACACTCTACACCTACATTCTACACCTACATTCTACACCTACGGAGGTACGAAGTGCGGCTTTACACTACTGAAGTAATCATCAAGTTTTTGGAACAGGCTTCAAATAATTTGGGAAGCAAATGAACGCAAAGGCAAAATTATGGAAAATAACGCGAATTATTTGGAAATAAATGGTAATATTTGTAAAAGGCGTCATATTTTACAGCAATATTTTGGAAAAGGCGTCAAATTTTACAGCAATATTTTGGAAAAACCGTCATATTTTACAGCAATATTTTGGAAAAGTCGTCATATTTTACAGCAATATTTTGGAAAAGGCGTCATATTTTACAGCAATATTTTGGAAAAGGCGTCATATTTTACAGCAATATTTTGGAAAAGGCGTCATATTTTACAGCAATATTTTGGAAAGGGCGTCATATTTTACAGCAATATTTTGGAAAAGGCGACATACTTTACATCAATAATATTTTGGAAAAGGCGTACGATTTTAGAGCAATATATTGGAAAAGGCGTCAAATTTTACAGCAATATTTTGGAAAAGGCGTCATATTTTACAGCAATATTTTGGAAAAGGAGTCATATTTTACAGCAATATTTTGGAAAGGGCGTCATATTTTACAGCAATATTTTGGAAAAGGCGTCATACTTTACATCAATAATATTTTGGAAAAGGCGTCCGATTTTAGAGCAATATATTGGAAAAGGCGTAAAATTTTACAGCAATATTTTGGAAAAGGTGTCAAATTATCCAGAAATATTTTGGAAAAGGCGTCAAATTTTACAGCAATATTTTGGAAAAGACGTCAAATTTTACAGCAATATTTGGGAAAGGCATCAAATTTTACAGCAAAATTTTGGAAAAGGCGTCAAATTTTACAGCAATATCAGAAAAAAACTCTCCATGAGAAACGAAGTGTGGCCTCTTCCAAGTGGGGTTTCTCGGGTAATACATTACGACATAGCCATAAATATACTTGGAATTTCTAATTGTATTTAGTTCTTCTCTGGTAATTTGAAACCCTTTACAAAAATATCGCTGTTTGTGTTTAGATATTTCAAAAAGAATAAGACGCCTTTTGCAAAATTTTGCTGTAAAATATGACGCCTTTTCTAAAATCTTGCTGTAAAATATTACGCCTTTTCCAAAATCTTGCTGTAGAATATGACTCCTTTTCCAAAATATTGCTGTAAAATTTGACGCCTTTCCAAAATATTGCTGTAAAGTAGAACTCCTTTTCCAAAATATTGCTGTAAAATATGACGCCTTTTCCAAAATATTGCTGTAAAATATGACGCCTTTTCCAAAATATTGCTGTAAAATATGACGCCTTTTCCAAATTTTTGCTGTAAAATATGACTCCTTTTCCAAGATATTGCTGTAAACTTTTACGCCTTTTCCAAAATATTGCTGTAAAATATGACGCCTTTTCCAAAATATTGCTGTAAAATTTGACGCCTTTTCCAATATATTGCTCTAAAATCGGACGCCTTTTCCAAAATATTATTGATGTAAAGTATGGCGCCTTTTCCAAAATATTGCTGTAAAATATGACGCCCTTTCCAAAATATTGCTGTAAAATATGACGCCTTTTCCAAAATATTGCTGTAAAATATGACGCCTTTTCCAAAATATTGCTGTAAAATATGACGCCTTTTCCAAAATATTGCTTTAAAATTTGACGCCTTTTCCAAAATATTGCTGTAAAATGTGACGCCTTTTCCAAAATATTGCTGTAAAATTTTACGCCTTTTCCAATATATTGCTCTAAAATCGGACGCCTTTTCCAAAATATTATTGATGTAAAGTATGACGCCTTTTCCAAAATATTGCTGTAAAATATGACGCCCTTTCCAAAATATTGCTGTAAAATATGACGCCTTTTCCAAAATATTGCTGTAAAATATGACGCCCTTTCCAAAATATTGCTGTAAAATATGACGCCTTTTCCAAAATATTGCTGTAAAATATGACGCCTTTTCCAAAATATTGCTGTAAAATATGACGCCTTTTCCAAAATTTTGCTGTAAAATATGACTCCTTTTTACCATTTATTTCTAAATAATTCGCGTAATTTTCCATAATTTTGCCTTTACGTTCATTTGCTTCCCAAATTATTTGAAGCCTGTTCCAAAATTTTGATGCTTTCATTTTCAACTCAAATAGAATTAGACCTATTCCTAATTTTTTTCTCAATTAAAATCCACCTTTTCAAATATTATTATCATAAATCTCATAATTTTTGTAGATTTTGCTTTTCTTAGTAAGATCTAGAATACGCTATAACACTATTTTCGTCGCGAGTCCATTTGGTAAGATCGAGCTCGGCTGCAGACGACGGAGTTAGGATTTTCTCGACATCTCGGGCCTCGGGGGTTACGGTAAGTACATGCAATTTTAAAATTTTCAAAAATGAATGGTTTTGGTAAATTCAGTAGGTCTTAAAAATTCCATAGCTATACTTCCGTCGCGAGTCCTTGAAGTTCTTATAGTTGCCCTCCCCCCGGCATATTATGAAAGATTGAGTGCATAATGCGTTTAGTCTATAGCGGTAAGTACATGCAATTTTAAAATTTTCAAAAATTTTTTTCACCAACTTGCGGCGGGTTAAGAATTTTTTCACTATTTTTTCCGAACTCCTCGTGGTCTAATTAGTCAGTAACCGCTGTTAGTTGAGTTAGTTAGATAAAGTGCAATCTTACCACGTTTTGGCTAAATGATGAAGCTGAAAAACGAGAGTATATTTTAAAAACTTTTTTCATTTGCATTTTATTATTATTATTATTAATATTTATCGTCAAACAAGTTGCATACCTCAGCTTTTCAATAATTTTCCAATAAGAAATTATTTCTGACAAGTTTAATCGCTTTAAAACGTTTAAAACAAACGGAAATTCACGGAATTGTAATTTTCCTGACTGTAGCAGCCGATTCACGACTTAAGCAGACGACGACCCTTTGCTTTCCCCCCGAATTCCCTTTGTTAACTCTAACTTCCGGCGATAGGGAATAAGGTGGATTAACCTTACTTTCATTAGACATAAAACCCGATTTCAACCATGGTAAGTGGCACAGTCAGAACAAACTACCACCCTGCTCAGCGTTCCTCAAAAAAATAAAAGCTCGGCGAAGAACTGAAAATAGCTGAGTAACGCCGAGAGGTGAGAAACGTCTCTCCAAAGCAGGGGTATTATAGAAGGGATAAGAGACATTTACTAGAGTATAGAAAAAGCATTACACTTCTTGTACCTTTGGAAAAAATTAAATTCTGGTTTTAATAAAAAATATATAAATACTATTTGTGACATTTAGTGTTTTAATGAACTTCATTTAAAATTAATTAAATTTTGAGACACGAATTTTATCGGGCTAATAATACCCGATCGGAGTCAGCCAGTCATTGGTCCTGGTAGGTAACATCCAATGAAATCGCCAAATATACCCAAGTACTCAATGACGTAATTTTAGAACTGATTTTCTTCTGACCACGTGTAACGTGGAGTCATGGATGAAGGATGCGCGTATGAAACATTCCACGCTCTGTAGGATGTGCAACTCCCTATACTAAAAAGTAGGCTAGTGCCGCAAGTCGAAAGTAGCGCCGCCTGGCTACCAGTGCTAGAAAGTGACGTATGTAACGGAGAGGCCCTAATTTCGACCTGTCTGTTGTTACACCCCAGGGGACTGCGTTCACAGTTTGCAAATCGGAGCAAATGTTATCTCAATTTCCGGCCAGCATTTACAGTTCCCGGAAATTGGAAAATTGTATTCCTCTTTTACACTGGTTATTACTCAATTGTCTCGCTGACACCATCATCTTCCTGTCTTTTGTGCATCCCACATGGACACCAGTCTGTACTTACTGGCTTCTAAACACCACAGTCATCCGGTCTTTTGTGCATCCCACATGGACACCAGTCTGTACTTACTGGCTTCTAAACACCACAGTCATCCGGCCTTTTTTGCATCCCACATGGACACCAGTCTGTACTTACTGGCTTCTAAACACCACAGTCATCCGGTCTTTCGTGCATCCCACATGGACACCAGTCTGTACTTACTGGCTTCTATTTACCACCATCATCTGGTGTTTTGTCCATCCCACATGGACGCCAGTCTTTAAGTACTGGCTTCTATCTCCATCATCATCGTCGTCGTTATGTACGTGGCGAACGGCTAGGGTTACGAGAAACGTCTAGCCTCCCAATGGTGGGGCTTCTACCAAAGGATTAGTGTAGAAAAAGAGTCTTGCGGCAGTGACACCCAGTTGGCGCCTGACACCAAGATGGTGTCAGATTATTTTTTTCACAAACTCTTCAAAGTCATGGTCATAGGAATGATTTTCATGTTATTGATTTTGATCATAATAATTTATGTGTTCAGTTTTATGTAATCAGGTTAATATTTTTCAATTCTTTGTACATATACCGAAGCAATATTCCATCCTGTATTGCTCCATTATGGTAAATTAAGAAGAAAACATTTTCGAAAGTTAATAAACCTAACTTGAAATTTAACCTTATTTTTGACCCACATCAAGGTTCTTAAAATCTGCTCTGCGCATTATTATGTTACGCGTTTACCCTCACTTAATATAGCGAAAGTCGAGGCTCATTGATAAACGCAATAGAAGACAATGTTTCTCAATTTCTTAGAAAGACATTTGCCTGTAATTAGTTTTTTTAATTATACATATCCAGAAACCATTTTTAAAGGTATTTTCATTTCTTATAGTAAACTACATGAAAAAATGCATAGGAACCAGCTCTACATCCCATGTAGAGTGGAGGGCGGAAATTCCCTGCGAAATAATTTTGGATTGTCAAACAAACGCAGTAGCGTCGCTAGGGTTTGAAATTTGGGGGGGGGGGGCTATTCTGGGCAAACTATTTGAATGTTTATATGAAATGTATTACTCAATTTTGCATAATTTGTTCGTGGGAATACGTGCAGATGTTTATAACTATCCGAAAATTGGTGTCAATGTGAAATAATTAGCATTTTAAAGATATACAAACTTTTATTGACAAAGAGTAAGGAACCGAATTTAATGACTATGGGGCAATAATGGGTGAAGGAATTTTACTCGTCTTGAGTGCTCTGTCGTGGACGCAAACTGGTCAATAATACAATCAATACAAATGTTTTGCGATATTTCTCTTTCAATTGCTAGGATAGCTAATGATGAAAGTCGCACCTGACCCATAGTATTTCTTAAGTAAGTTTTAATTCGCTTTAGTAAAGAAAATGAGCGTTCACATACAACGGATATGACTGGGAGGGTTACAGCAATTTGTAACATTTTCCACAATCCTGGAAAAACATTTTTTGGTAAAGTATTTAATAAACCTAATAAGGAACCTGGACGTTCATTTTCTTTTAGGTTTCGCAAGTAGTTTTTAGCAACTAGTATTTCAGCTTTAGGAACTTCAATATTGTACTGTGAGCAAAATTCACCCAATCTTTCAGAAGACAAAACACTGTCCATGTCTTTAGTCATCAGTAAAGGGGACATTGCACTTATAGCTTCGAGAACTTCAGTATTGTTTCCGCTAATAAATCGCACTTCCATTTCATTAACCATTCTATCCAATGTGGCGTAGTAAATTCCGGACTTTAAAGATGAGCTGGATTCGTCTATTCTTTGTCCGGTTTTTTTGGTAATTACGAAACTTCTCATTGCTTTCGGTAAAGCTGTTTTTCGTTTTGGTCGACCTCGCTTTGATGCAGGCTCCGCGTTGGAATCCGTGGCTAGTGGAGTTAATTCAGACTCTACTTGAATGTGAAGATCACCTGCCAATTTTTTGGCTTCATCAAGAATAGAATTATAGGCGCTCTCACTTCTGAACTCTTTCAGAGTATCAATAACTGTTTGTACCACCATTGTAGCTTGAGACAAATCGAGGTTGGCTGACTGAAGCTGATTATTTAATAATTCGGTGACAGTTTGTTTTCCAAATTTTCTCGATGGGAATTGGAAAAGAACAGGTTGACGAGGGTCATCATTTGGGGACTTACTTAAATCATTAACACTCAAATGCTTCAAAATCGGTTCTCTGCTAAGAGCACTCTGCCTTGACGTTGAAGCACCGATATCCAATTTGTCTTGATCGTCTGTAAGTGTAATATCCTCGGAAGAAGGATCATTAAAATCTTGCAGTATTTCACCTTGACATTTTGCGAGATTAGCAGCAACTGCGCTAGTAGAAGCATTTTGACCATCTGAGGAGTCTGTATGTTTTTTCCTGCTTGTTTAGTCACCACTACCGGTACTCCTTTCGAAAGACGTGATACATGTCTCCATCTGTTGAATGCTCTGCTCTTTTTATTTGTTTTTTGTTCATTCGCGGATAGTAGAGGGATTTTTCACTTCAAAATTATAATGTTTGAGATTGAAGTTCATCTCTTCATTGATGAAACTTGACGAATCTATCAATTTAACATTTTATATATTGCTATCAAATATTTGGTGGGGCTAGAAGCAATTTTTGGCAGGGTTTACAGATTATCTTGGGGGGGGGGGCTAGATTGAAATTTGGGGTAGGGGCTATAGCCCCCCAAAAAAAGCCTAGCGACGCCACTGAACAAACGTTTACTCCACGAACATTGGATTCACGGGGTACTCCCAGAAGTGGAACGTTTACCTTTATACCTTCCTACGGTTAGTACAATTTTTTTCAAAATCCCTAAAATATGCAGAGTGTTAGTGAACAGACGAACGCTTATTTATTTTTGTACATCTTTGCTAAACTTTTTATAGCTGATTCTTTTACAGAAAACCATCAGTTTGTTGGGAAGGCTAGAAATAAGTAGTAGTACTGAGACATTGCATTCATAATATTGTCTGTACCCTGAATATTATTATCAACTACTATACCGTTGTAAGGTTAAAAGAAATGGTTAGACAATACGATGTGTACTTTGATTTTTAATGCCTGTAAAATAACATACCAGGCCTTCTACCCTTTGGTTCATACCCTATACTACTTTTTTATCCGCTAATATGTTAAGTAATCCTACAAACATTAATATTTTAATTTTTCCCAATATGAAATGAAAATGTGGAAAGTATTATTCCTCATTTCGATGCCTTTACAATAATATATATTTATGTATATTCTCGTTTTGTGCGGTTAGACACAATCGAGCTTCAGTATTTTAAAAATTTAGCAATTAAGCTATATATTGTTGAGGTATAACGAGAGGATAGTGTTTACTCGTCAATAGCTGTTTTCCTGTTTTCTAGTTAATTATCTGGAATTTACGTCATCGTGCATTAAATATTATCGCAACCCAAGTATGAAATAATATTTTTGGAAAATATTAGACCACTAGAAAGAATTGGCACTATTTAGATCTTGGGTTTGAAAACTTCATTTACGCTTAATATATTTGTAGAAAGGTTCAACATGTTTTGGATTGCATTGTATTTTTATCCCGATCTCTTCACCAACATTTTAGACACATCATAGCGGAAATTGCTTCAGCTTGTTGACTTTCTCTCTTTGGTGTAATTAAATCTGACCCTGCAGAAAATATTCTTTCTGCTGGGACGGATGCCGCCGGTATTGCAAGGTAATCTCTAGCCACTTTTGAGACAGACGCAGACGGATAACTTAATTCATTTCCCAGCAAATGAATTGAGAATAATATAGTGAATGATATGCATCTTTATTTATAATAGGGTGCTGGCCCATAGTTGCTAAACTTGATTTCAATTACGAGCCCACAGACACGACTATTTTCATTCAAACAGCTTTGCATACTGACCTTTCAACATTGGAAAATATCTTTTTTTGGTGGCAGTAGATCATCTTTAAAATATTTAAGAAGCTCCGAGCCACGAGGCAATCTATCTGGTCGTTTAGGATAGAATGCGTAAATCCCTAAATATTAACAAAAGCATGTAAAGCTACAATTTGACTGCTTTCGTAAAATGTGTTGAATACGCTTACAATTATAGCCTTAACGGATTTGCTCAAAGTTTTACTATAGTTCTTTTGAATGAAATCCATTTTCAATGTTGGATCCAGGGCTGAGCACAAACTAAAAATTAATGAATGGCTGTTCACCAAAATATATAAAAAACACATAAGCTAGTCAAAACTGAGGCATATTTATGGTGAGATTGATTTTTAATACCATTGCCTCTTTAAAGGTCAGGTGCAAGTAGATGGGTCCCCCTTACAATTTCAATTGAAACCTACTAATCTAGGCTTTAGACAAAGATCATTATAAGGCTATCACTAAAGTGTTCTTACCAATTGCTATCCAAAATGCGTCGACATTCGAAGCAGCCTGGTAACTTTGCAACTTGTCTCTTGCAACTCGCAAAACCTCTTGAAAAACCAAGCTTTGGGACTCTTTATTCAACTTATCTAAAATAGCCCAGGACTTTTAGGGTTTGACCTAGAACATTTGAACATAAAGATGAAAATTGGTACATGTGTTATTTTCAACCCAACAAAAAATATACTAAAAGTCCCCTGCTGTAGAGCGCGAGCTTTCGCCGCCATCTTGGAAAATGGCCGCCGGGAATGCCAGCTACAATGTATTACACATTCTTCTTCAAAAATTATGAAAATTGGTACACATTATGACTGGGACTACATGAGCATCATAGAAAAATTTTATAGCTCTGTGTTCGATAGTTTGGTCGCCATGTTGGAAAATGGCCACCGTGAATGCAAGGTACCGTATATTTCACCATGTTGTTCGAAAATTATGAAAATTGATAGGTATTACAATCAGAGCTTTGTGAACTTCATAGTAAAATATTGAAGCCATTAATCAGATAGTTTGGCCGCCATGTTGGAAAATGGCCGCCGGGAATGTCATTTAGATAGAGTATATTATTCATAAATTATGAAACTTGGTAATTATTATGTTGAAGACCGTCTAAACATTATTATTGAATATTGAAGACATGCTACTGATAGTTTGGGCGCCATCTTGAAAAATAACTGCTGGAAATACTAAATATATTTCAAACATACAAATCTTTTCGAAATTCCTATATTGAGTAGATGATTTTCATTAACGTATTAAACACCAAAAATAGCCCTCTGCAAGTCGATATTATCGACGCCATCTTTAAAAATGGCCACTCGAAAATTATTACCCTAAATTCTGAAAGAAAGAAAAGTTATTCAAAGCTGTAATTCTCAACATGTTGATTAGGGTATATAATTTAATATGGGGGTTTATACATTCTCGTGTTGTTAAAGATTAGATTTAAGACAAATCTCTAACATTTCATTCACATTCATGTCGTCAGCCTGAATTTTTTCACAATAATTGCATGTCAGAGGCCTTGATTAGGCGCAGAACCTACCTGGGGGCTCATCATATTCCAAATTGAACCTGCAGAAACGCCGTCAAGGCACACGGGATCGGCCAGCGGCCCCGACAAACGCCCCTTGAGCAGGTGACAGAAGCTGGACACCGTCAGCGGCGAGCCCAGCCAGAAGGTGGTCGGTGACAGGATTAAGGCAGCAGAAGGCTCGAGGGGACGGAAGATTTCCCTCCAAGCACATCATTGCCACACGACCGAAACAATGTATTCGCGACCCTCAGAGGGTTGCCAATAGCGGGTTGAGCCAATTAAGGCAACACCTGGGCGAACGGGGCAAGGAACAATCTGAACCAAGGACGAACCCAAGCGACTCCCGAACCGGCACACCGAACTCGGGCCCCCTCCGCTACAAGGAGCCCTTTTGCATCTGATCCATCACAGATAGTACAGCGACAATGTCCACGCAATGCTGAGCAAATTAATTCGGATCATCTACATCCACCGTAGAGGTAGAGGTTCCGCAGTTACAGATTAGTAGTATTAAACCTTGGTCTTGAGTGGCATGAATGGAACTTAGTATTCGGGATCGCGAACCCATCCCCATTCTTCGCGGTTTAAATCGTTTCCTAGCCATTGAAGTTACGGAATGTCATGGTTCTTTTGCTACAGTAGCACACCCGAATTGAAAAGTCTTCAGTCTTAAATCTGCAACCAAAACCACACCAAGAAGAGAATCTCAAATCGAGACACTTGAGAAAAAAAGGTTCATAGAACAATTCTTTCATTTACATGCTGTAGCTGGATGTGGTTATGATAAGGTGGGATTTAAAGTAATGACAGATAATCAACATCTTACAAATACGTTGAGAGTTTTTAACGAAAATATTAAGTCAACAAGAGCTAGAAACGATTTAATCCCGAACAGTGGGGATGGGTTCGCCATCGCTAAAGTCAAAGACCCATTCACACCACTGTTGTTCCTGCATCAGATATAGCTTTGCTTTTCTTTGTTTCAGATTTTAGGATAGTAATCTTTCAGTGACCATTTTTAAAGATGGGGTCGATAACTTAGACTTGGAAACAGTTATTTTTATGGTGTTTATTACGTTCATGAAAATCATCTACCCAGAAAAGAAATATCGAAAAAATTTATATATCGGTAATATATTAGGCATCTCACGCAGCCATTTTCCAAGATGGTGCCCAAACTATCAGCAGCACGTCTTCAATATTCAGGTACGGTAATTACACGGTCTTCAGCAATAAATTTACCAATTTTCATAAATTTTGAAAAGTATACTGTATCTAAATGACATTCCTAGCGGCCATTTTCCAACATGGCGGTTAAACTATCTCATGAATGACTTCAATATTTTACTATGAGGTTTACACAGCTCTGATTATAATGCCTATCAATTTTAATAATTTTCCAATAACATGGTGAAATATAATGTACCTAGCATTCACGGCGGCCATTTTCCAATATGGCGACCAAACTATTGAACACAGAGCTGTAAAATTTTGCCATGATGTCTATGTGGTTTCAATCATTATGTTTGCCAATTTTCATAATTTTTGAAGAAGAACGTGGAGCACATTGTAGCTGGCATTCCCGGCGGCCATTTTCCAAGATGGCGGCGAAAGCTCGCGCTCTGCAGCAGGGGACTTTTAGTATAATTTTTGTTGGGTCAGAAACAACACATGTACCAATTTTCATCTTTATGTTCAAATGTTCTAGGTCAAGCCCTTTTTTGGTCTATCTGTCCTGGCCTAAAAGCCAGTATTAATCAGGCATAACCATTGATATGGTGGGATAATTTCAGAGCTATGCTAATTAATTAGTTAGCTAATTGAATTTCTAATTAATTAGCATCATTTACTAATTGAAAATGGTAATTGAATTTTAATTACCTTAGTGCTAATTGAGAAGTAATTCTAATTAATTATTATGCATCGGAAAGGTAATTAACTAATTAAAATTTAATTAGATTTAGGATTAACTAATTAGCCAATTGGATTTTCAATTAGTTTTTTACGCCAATTTGTAGTAAAAACTAAAAATCGGGAATTTATTCTTGATTCATCTATTTGAATATGAAAAAGGTCTTATTATATCGATGAGGACACCTTATTGCTACTCTAAGTTTTTCAGCTCCTCAAAACAAAACATGAGAGAATACTAGTACTAGTAGAAAATTTCGTAAATCTTAAATCGGAACTGCCCCATTTCGAAATTGCGACTATTTTTCCTTCTCGAATTAATAGCAGTGCCCATGGATTTACAACTCAGGAGTCCATTATAGGAACTGTAGCAAGAAAATGAAGAAATGAGCCAAATTTTAATATGACGGAAGGCTTGAGGCTTGTCTCAATTTTCGAGAATAATTCTTGGCTTCCGTACCCGTTTTTCAATGGCATTAAAACATTAAACTTTGCATTACCAAAGTACTAAATCCATGGGCACGTTTAAACAAGTATATTTACTTATGGTTTCTTTTTTACCTTAATTAGACACGTAATTAATTAGAAATTAGTAATTCTAATTAATTAGTTTTATAAATAAATGCTTAGTTTCTATGTCTAATTGCTAATTGGATAATTAATTAGTTCATAAATATTTACCTAATTGCTAATTATAATTCAATTAGTTGTCAGCTAATTAGCACACCTCTGGATAATTTTCGGATAAAATTAGATTTGTGGCCACATCAAACTCCTGAAACCTTTAACAATGTTAATTACGTTTCGAAATTATAGTGAATTGAACTTTAAAACTAAAACGTAAGATAGGTAAAGGAATCAAGCAGAGAAACAATGTCCATATCTCAAAAGTGAGAAGGCGCAGTTCTATATTTCAGTGCTTTCAAACCGGTAGTATATATGATTTGGAACTTGGCATTAGAGCTAGAGGTTTTGTGCGGTTAACTGTTTTCGTCGGATATGAATACCTTTTGAACACTTAATAATCCTGTCTACGTTTCCCATTCAGCTTCAGTTAGGGAAATTTTCCGTTAAGGGCCAAGACTACCAAGGTAAAGTTCGAATCTATTTCAAACGATGGCGCTCTAGTAAACGGGCGTTGAGACCTTTCGAGCCACCTTTTGCAGCAGGAGCTATAGGGGAATTATAGAAGCTTTCCTACTACAAACGATTCCAATGCCTGAAGTAAACTTTCTCTTTACTAGGATCTAACGCTATTCAACGAGAATGGCTTTATAAGTGGTGAAGCCTTGTACATACTGAATATTAGTTGAGACAAGAATGAGTCAAAATAAAGTTGCCCATTTTAAAGTAGGCGACATGGTAACTTGTCGTCCGAAATGGATGTTAAAGTGGGTCCATCTGCTTTCAATTTTAAAGCCTCTTTTAACTGGCCAAAGAATGGGGAGTCTTAGAGTCGGGCCCGTTGACAAAAGAACTAGATTTCTTATTTTTGCCGATGAAAGTAAAGAGGTATGTGTCATGACAACACTTTGACAATCGCATCATGAAGGGACCTAAAGCTGCTAAGGGGATGTTCACTTTAATTTTGATTTAAATGGAACACCATAAGAAAATGTATTATATTTGGATCACACCAATTTTTTCATTATATACAATTTCGGATTTAGCTGTTTGCTAATATGGATATCGTATACCAAGTTATGTTAGTGGTTAACCCCTTGCCTGAAAGCTCCAGCTACACGCGGCGCCGAAGGCCGTCTTAAAATTTCAAAATAGTAATTGAACTTAGGGAAGATTCGAGCTCTTTTCAAAAACCAATACAATAGGAAATGAGAGGCGTTTCGCGCGTGTCAACAACGGAGCGACCAGTACTAAGGCGAGTTGTCGAAAAGTTTCCTGAAATCAGAAATTATACCAAAAGATCTGAGAAACAACTAAAAACGGTAGTATGGAATTTGAATAAAGTTCGAAATTCCATAAGCATTAACCATAAATGTCCGACCTCGACTTTCTCACTGCCCTAGCTTTTTTCATGTGTTTTTCTCACCCCCCTACCCAGAATTTTATTTTGTAAGCTTTGAAAGCTTGTTTTGGAAGCCAGTATTTAGAGTTTCTGTTTTTGACCTACATTTTGGACGTGCAATTGTCCTTATTTTTCTTGATAATTTTGAATATTTAAATCGCTTCGATTTGATTTGAAAATGGGTAGGAATTCCAAACCACATCCGTCTAAAGTGCGCTCTCGTAAAAAAGGTATATAGCATCGAGTGAAGACCACAATATCTCGTCAATAAATGAGTCGCGTCAAGAAGATTCGGATGTGGCTATATCAGTTGAAAACTTTGGGCAATCAGACTCCGGTTTCTTGTCTTTTCGAGAAAACCTACCAACTTCTAGCCCTCCAAGTAAACATTCGTCCCCAAAAATTAGCGCTAATATCTCTGCGGAGGATAAAAGAGATAATGCATCAAGAATACCACCACCACTCGACAATGTGGATTTTTCTATAATAGAGGCTGGGTTGATGAAATTCTACCCAATTTGGTAGTAGAATATGGACCTCCATGGCTATCTCCACTTTTCGAAAACCGCCCAAGGTGCGGGATTTCGGTCCAATGGGACCTCCCTACTTTAGTTTCGGTTGAATGGGATTTCGGTCCAATGGGAGGGAATAATCAGGGACACTTCGCATTACCTAAAGTAAAAGATCTCTAAACCGACCTTTAAAAAATTCTACAGCCGACCATTAACAATCCATCGAGCCGACCATAAACAATTCATAAAGCCGACCATAAACAATTCATAAAGCCGACCATAAACAATTCATAAAGCCGACTATAAACAATTCATAAAGCAGACCATAAACAATCCATAAAGCCGACCATAAACAAATCGTAAAGCCGACCCCAAACAAGCCATAAATCCGACATATAAATCACGGATTTATAAATCCAAAATAACAGTCGATAAAGCCGACCTCAATTAGATTAATAATCCGACTATAGCCAGATAACAAAGCCGACTTCTTGTTTGATAATGTAAGAGCTGGACACGCTTACTTTTTAGAGTCGGTTAAAGTGCTGGCAAAATTTCTATCCCGACCTCATTTTGGAAATCCCGAACATTTTCCGTGCACGTTTGAAAAGGCTGGAAAACCACCTTACCGACCCATTTTCGGGTAGGACATTTCGACTCTCAAAAGGAAAGTCTACCGACCATTTTGCGGCAGTATAGGGCAGTGTCGGTTGAATCTCGAGCCGACTCCGTTGGCCCAACGTCGATTTTGCTACTGGGGCACATCCGAGACAAAACCGAAGGAAGAAGGGTGGTTGACATTAGGCATTTTATCAATCAAGTACGAAGTTTGGAGCGTCATAAGTGCCCAAGAAATACGAGCGGTTCATTTAAACTTAGCCACGAAAAAATTCAAGGTTTTTATTCGACGTATACTTTCGAATGCCCTTATTGTCACCAAACTCACCCCAGTAGCACAAGCCTTCCACATAACAGTCGGTTAAAGGTCGAATAGTCGGTTTACGGTCCAGTCAGCTGTACCATGCTTATTCCGACACTTTTCCGACTCATGAAGCCGACTACTTCTTTTAGTTGGCAATGCCGACATCTATCTGACAGTTGGAACTGTGGTGGTTTGAAGTAGGCTTGCCTACCGTCTAGAAAATTCCAGCACATTTTTTGCCAATTGATTACCGACTCTCTCGCGCTAGTCGGTATTGTGACGTTTAAGAGGAGTAAAATTAAAAGCAAAGTTATGCTTTGGCCGTTTAGTAACCGACATTTATCCGACAGTTGGAACTGAGATGGTTTAAAGTAGGCTTGCCTACCGTTTAGAAAATTCCAACACATTTTTTGCCAATTGATTACCGACTCCCTCGCGCTAGTCGTTATTGTGACGTTTAAGAAGAGTAAAATTAAAAGCGAAGTCATTCTTAGGCCGTTTAGTAACCGACATTTATCCGACAGTTGGAACTGTGGTGGTTTGAAGTAGGCTTGCCTACCGTCCTAAACATGTTACCCATTTTTGCCAATTGATTACCAACTCCTTCCCGCTAGTCGGTATGGACACGTTTTAAAAGAGTAAAATGAAAAACGAAGCTGTTGTATAGGCCTTCTTTTTCCGTGGGACGGTTTTTTTGACTTTTCCTATTCCGCATATGCCACCAAATTTTTTTTGTTATATATTTAACTTATGCTATATTTCGACCCACAAGCAGAAGTTGATAATACTATATTTTTGGCAACACTAGAAACATAACGTTACAAAAAAACTGCAAAGCAAGAAAACACATCTGATTTTCTAGTTTGAATTTTCCCTCCTGTAATTTCTCGGGTCAGGTGACACGCCTCTGTTCTATTGGCGTAACTAAGATAACGCCATGCACGCCATCATCGAAGAGGGCGCTGCTAGTGCGAAAACAAGTTAGCCTTTCCAGTATCTCTGACGCGGCTGGGTCGTTAGAATGTTTAAACGAGATTTTTGAGGTCGAAAATGATTAGTTCTAGGCTTGCTAACTTTTAATTTCATCGCTTAGGTTCTTTGTCACACTATATAAACTAGAAACGTCTTCGTTTGCCACCTAAGTTATGAATTTTGTTATTGAATTATCAATTTATCTACTTTTTAGAGCCAGTTTTATGCATAAGCCTTTGCTTTTTTACCTAGCTTCTCATCTGCTGGGAACCACACCCCTATAAAGTGAAACCAAAACTTAAACGTTTATGTATACCTTCAGTTTCTTTGTTTGAATATAAAAGAAGCAAGTGCTTTGGGGTGCTTGGAAATCAAAAACCTTATATATTAAAGATTTTTGGTTGTGAAAATAATACTGAATTCCAAAATAGATCTCAATTTGTTTTAGTTACAGAATTTTTTGCAGTTTCAAACATTTTAAGAGAAAAATGTGTGAAATAACACCCTTTAGAATTGTATGTTTTTCTTTTTCCTTAAAAAAATCTGTAAGTGTATATCAGGGTTGCCACAGTACCTGGATATCCTGGAAAAGTCACGGAATTTAAAAATGGGCCAAAAAGGTCAGGGAAAAGTCGGGAAATTTTATAAATTTTAGCTAATTCTGGGAACTTGATTTTAGTGGGTAAAAGTATTTATTGAAAGAGTAATGAAAGTTTCTCCTTATCCTCTCTTAACACAGAAAACTCCATGAACAATCCTTAAAAATGTCTAGAATTGTTTTTATAAAGTAAATGCCTTCAAAAAAGCTCTTAAGACTGTTATTTATAGTTAAAATGATTCTTATTCATTTTGGTGCAACAAATACATTGGAAAACTTAATGTAGAGAGTTTATTTAATTATAAGCACTTAAAACGTGCTGTAAAAATTTACCCTACCGCCCTAAAAGGTCAGGGAAAATCAGAGAAAAAGGTCAGGGAAAACCTGGAAAAGTCAGGGAATTTGGTTCTGAAAATTCCGTGGCAACCCTGTATATTTTTCATTATGATTTTTGTAATTTAAGAGATAGTAACTGGTCACATCGAATATATTAACAATGAATATTAATAAATGCTTTAATTGATGTAAATATTATACTCGCCCTGAAAAATTTTACTTTTGGTTAAAACCAATTAGCTAGGCAGCTCATATTTCCATTCGACTAGTCGTGTAATATCGAATACATTTTTTAATATTTGAAATTGTTATAATTGATGCTCAACCTGTATGTTACTTGAAATATTCAAAGTACAAATTCTAAAGTGATTTTCATTGAAAATGTATTAAAGAAATTTCAATACTTGGTATCAGTATCCTTTACTATAAGCGAATGAAGCCTCGAGTTAAGGCTTGATAGTCGCAAAACCGTCGGGCCTCGAGTTAAAGTTTGATCGTCGCAAAAGCGTCGGACCTCTTGCTGACAGGCGGTTAAGTCGACTCTTAAACGTGTTGGATGAGGGTCCTATTTCATTCGTGTCGTAACAGTCGGTAAACCAGTGGGCCGTCGTCCCACCGGGCGGACATTTCGATTCTCAAACCCTTACTCTACCAGCCCTTTACCGACGATTTACCGTTCCTATACTAAAAAGCCGCGAAATCGACGGATTGAGCGCGGCTTTAGGTAGGCATAATGACGCCGACATATAGTCGGCCAACAGTCGTTTTATAGTAGCCTCATAACAGTCTGAAAACCGGCGGGCCGTCGTCCCGCCGGGCGGACATTTCGACTCTCAAACCCTTACTCTACCAGCCCTTTACCGACGATTTACCGTTCCTATACTAAAAAGCCGCGAAATCGTCGGATTGAGCGCGGCTTTAGGTAGGCATAATGACGCCGACATATAGTCGGCCAACAGTCGTTTTATAGTAGCCTCGAAACAGTCGGAAAACCGGCGGGCCATCGTCCCTCCAGGCGGACATTTCGACTTTCAAACCATTACTCTCCCGACTTATTAGTGACTTTTTACCAACTCGTCGGTAACACACAAAGCCGACCATGTAGGCCCTACGTCGGTAGTGCTACTGGGGCAGGTCATCACTACCGACCCCGTTCCTCTAAATTTGCAAGATTCCAGGAAAATTTTAACTATTAACGATGCAGCAGTATGGGGTACAGTGACCATCGGAGGTGGTCACGCCAGTTTAGATGAACTTTTTTCTGTCGTCGGAGTTCCTGTTATGTCCACGAGAACATTTAGCAAATCGAAAGAAAAACGTAGAGAGGTAAGAAATTCCAAAATTAGAGTGGGGGCAAGATGGTTAGGGAAACGACTCTATTTGCCCTTAAAGTGAAATAAATTTCGTGTCATTTAACTACCAATTTTAAACTAAGTTTAATTTCTACTTACTTTAGGAGTGGGAAAACATCTTATACGAAGAGATGATATCTGCAGGAAAAGAAGAAAAAGGATTGGAGGAAGAGGCTGGGGATGTTCACCAGGGCGTTCCGTTTATAACGGTTATAATTGATGGTGGCTGGTCCCACTGGAGTCATGGTCACCGGTATTCAGCAAACTCGGGGGTGGCTATTATCATAGGAGAAAGATCGAGGAAAATTCTCTTCATCGGAGTGAGAAATAAATATTGCACCATGTGCGATTTTTATGAGAGGAGGGATCAGGTTCCAAAAGTCCACAAGTGCTTAAAGAACTGGAATGGGCCGTCCGCGAGTATGGAAGCTGCCATTCTTGTAGACGGTAAAAAAAGATATGTAAATGTTTCCTTTAAAAATATTTGAAATTGATTTTAAGATGCAATTTCAAACAAGTAATAAAAGTAAAATATATTTTTGATTTTACGATAAAAGCAGAGGAGATATTGCGTTTTCTAAATGTCCTCGCAAGTGACTATTTAAACTCGGCCCTCATAAACAATGTGCTTACACGAAATCCCTTCAAAATAATTAATTTCATGATAAAATGTTTTCGGAAAATGTAATTGTTCTTGAAAAAGCGTAGATATGTAATTTTTTCAATTAATTTAGAGGTAATAGATCGATTAACAGTAAAATCAGTTGATTGAATTTAATATTGATTAAGGATTAAATGGATAAAAATAACCAAAAAAAATTGCAATATCTGAACTTCAGTCAATTGATAAACCTCACACATATCGTTTGTTTTTCGGTCTTGGTCCAAGACGTTTTTTTTTATAATATCTGTCACTTCAGTCTTAATGTAATTAAATTTTGAATAATTATGTTAGCTTTACCGTCATACATTTGGGGTTGAAAGAAGAACTTATGTATCGTTAATTACATTTAACTTATATAAAAAACATAGATTTCGATAAGCATATAATTTGTACTTTATTTAAGAAAAAGTTTAAAAAAATTACAATATTTAAAATATAGAATAAAAATGTTTATTTGTTTCGTACACTCTATACATATACAGTGTGATCGAGATCAGACCAACACCTTCCTTTATGTACAACCTCCAATACTGCCAACGGCTGATGTCATACTAAATTATACAGCGTGTAAATAAATGTCTGGAATTCATGATTATATATGTAAGTGACAAGTTACAAAAAGAATAGTCCTGAATACAACAAAATATTTTAAAGCACAGTCCTACGATTGGTCTTAGAACGTGGGCCTCAAATTAAAACGTCTTAACTGATTGGTAAATTCATCTACGAAAACATTCGACGTTTCTAGAATTGTGGTTGAGGCACTCTTCTAGACGACTGTCCATGTCTTGCAATACATTTGCAAGCGGTAAACTCATGACGCCTGGTAAGACTAATGGTATTGCCGTCTTAGGAAATCCTCGTCCGTTAAGGCATGATGAAGGGGGTATGATATTGCCGGTAGTGATGCCCTAGTAAACTGGAACAAACAGTAGAAAGGCTTAGTGCAACTTCTTGTTCCACCTCTCTATTATTTCTTATTAGCATGAATTGGCTTCAAAACGTGCTACGATGTCAAAATCTCTATCCTCATTACAGACTATACAGTCTCTTCTACATTCACGATCTTGCACTACCGAAATCACGAAGGTGCTCGCCAAGGTCGGCAAAGGTGCTTCGCACCGGATATTGTCGGTGTGGAAACAGTTCGGCATAAAGGACTGCCATGCCTTTAGTTGAACGTTACTGCGACCTTCACCCAAAATAAACATCATGTCCAATTTGTCCTGGTTTGAATAGGTTGGCATTTTGCTAGGAAAAGAGACTAACTACTATTATTCTACTACTTAGCTGCTACACTGAAGACCCTGTATATCAAAAGGGACCGAAAGTACCTCAAAGTTTTCAAAGATTGCCAGATTGAGCGGGTCATGGGGTTTATAGTGGTTAAGGTTGCTTTGACTTTTGACACGTGACACCGCGGTATGTGTTTGGTGCTCCAATGTCCTCTCCCGATAGGTCCAAACAATTACCATCCTGGTTTTTCGGCTCAGCGTTGCGGTATTGCCGGTCCCATTAGAAATGCAAGGTCTGTATTGTTAAGGCTTAGAAATAAGTGGTTTTTATAAACTGGTCCTCAGGATTAGTGACCCCTAACGTCTATAAAAAATAAACTGATCCTTAAGACCAGTGACCCTTACCCTCAGATTCTTTCTACTGGTCCCATTTTAAATTTTTTGTTGATATATATAGGCGCTAGCCCACTTGTGAGTGTTATATATTCAATAAGATGGCGCTTAGTAATGTGTAATGTTCATTTAAAGATAAGATAATCTCCTACTGTGTAAAGTTTACGATAAGGGTTTTTGAGATAACCCCAGGCACTTGATGTTTGACATCATACTAGACGGTCGCTTAAATTATGAGCTAATAAATAATGTTTTTATCATCAACGGTTTTGTACTTTATCGGGGACTACAACATGGTGATAGAGGTGGGATCAGGTTAAAATTTTCATATCCCTTACTTTACGTCGCGAAGATTACGTGATAATCTACAATACTGTGCTCTCTCATCATGACTTCTTTCAAGAGTCCAGCTGAATTTGTTCCCGGTACCGACCCTGCTTCGGCTTGGGCTGACTATAAGGAAGCTTACGAAATCTATGTCCTGGCGGCTAAGTTGAACCTGGAAACGCTCCCTACGCAAAAAGCCACATTCCACCATATTGTCACGCCAACCTTGGACGGGGGAAAAAGACAGACAGACTACAAAAATAGATCCCATAAGACCCCCAAAAATTGCTCGTCACCCCTCCCGAAGGGTATAAAAGGCAGCCCGGCTCAAAGCCAGAGGCGTCTTGTAACGGAGGTCGAAGGGACGAACGCTGAACAAGCGAAGCCTTTCGATTCAGGATAGGATCGCCAGCTGCAAAAGCCAGCTCCTATCCCTTAGTCTAAGCTAGGGTACCGAGAACGAAAAGGTCTTGCCCCTAGCGAAGTCTCCTCCGTACGGGAGCTCTCCGCGTACCGTCGCGTCTACGGGTCGAACATCTCCGCCCGTCCAAGGCTTAGTATTACTACGGCCTTTGTATATTTCCCGCCTAGCGTTAATCAAATTGTAAAGATAAAGTTAGAAACTCAGTCTCGTTACTTATTCCTACGTAACAATATACTGGGCTCCGTCGGACGACGCATTTACAAAACCTTACCGAATCTCCCTGTGGCCGAGACTCGCACAGTTGCTGACATTCTCACGGCTTTCGACACCTATTAATTGCCGTACAAAAACCTTACGTTTCTCAGGTACACGTTTTTTCAAACTAAACAGGGCTCAAATCAATCATTTGATCACTTTCTAACTGACCTTAAAACTATATAGCTGAATATTTCTAAGTCCAAGTTTTATTTAATTTTATTCGAAAAGTGATAAATTAGGCTTAATAACGATGTAGGGTTTTGCTAAAACCGTATATATATTACGCGTTAATTAAGAAATTACCATTTTATAGCTAAAACGGTATAGCTAAAACTGATTTTCTTCTTGTGCTTCACAAATAAAACGAACTTTATCTGCAAATTGCTCTAAGATTAATATCGTTATTCAAATTATAAAACATTAAACCAATAGCCAATGATCAGAAGTAGCTATCTAGGTACTGATTTCCAATAATAATGCTAAACTAATTGCTGTAATTAACCCGAAAATGCTTGTTTTCTGACGTATTTCGGATACATTTTCACAATTAATTAAACCTTTTTCGTTGAAACTAATTTATAGTCCGGTACGTGATAACATTGGCTGCAAGGATATTGTTTTAATTCATTTTTTTTAAGAGAAATGTTTGTTTTCTTAAATTAAG
>JAEQBA010000105.1:0-17948 GCA_019434445.1 Phalangium opilio | reverse complement strand
TGTTTTACATTTTCAAAAATCTGCACTAAGCAGAAACATATATAAAGGGGACCATAAATTTAGCTCAATCAGACATTTATTTATAATGATACTTAAAAAAACGTAAATCAATAAAAGTTTGTATTCTTATTGTAATTAACATAATACAATTTTTTACCCCAGAAATAGGACCAAATTGACAATTTTAAAAAAAATTTTAAATTGCTGATTTATGTCCGTTTAACATTTAGCTCAAAATTGTCAAAGGCCAATATGAAATTCGGATATCCTTAAAACTTAACAAAGACGATCCAAGATTGTCAATTTCAAACTTTTATAGCAAAAACTAACGTCTGTTTGATATTAAGCTTAAAACCTTAAACAAAATATAGTCAGGGCTACCCTAAAAGTTCATAAAGATGATCTTAGATGGTAAATACGCCTAAAAAGTGCCATCTTCAAAATATGTAGCCGGGGAAAAGAGAGCGTGATCGAGTGGGCTATGCTAGTGGTTGGAAGTCGCGGGGATTGGGACAGGGATAAACGAGTTGAGATGGATTGAAAATGATGATGGGCGACCAGCGGCACCGTATCTCTCCCAATGTACCTCGCGCACGCCCCTACCCTTCGGTAGGCGATTGCTAAGTGCTGCCGCGTAGCGCCATTTTATTTGTATGAGAACTAGTTTCTATTTTGAAGAAAGAGATAGCGCCCTTTTACAATTTCGTCCAGTACGACCCTACCTAACCGCTGAGGATGCTGGGAGGACTATGGTGCCGTAGGTGGGGGTACACAGGCAACGCTATAGGTATGAGGGTTTCCACTCCATTCCTCTCTCCTTCAAGGTTGGGACTCCAGGCATAGCCGACTCCATCACGCACTCGACAACGCAAAGCAACTCGCGCCAGCGTGGGAAATAGGGCGGTGACACAGGGCAAATGACCAGTTTAAAAATTTCCTGGTCCAGTTCAAAAATTAAATCGGAGGGGGGTCAGTGGACCACGAGACTACTAAGAAAGTTCAAGGGTAACCAGACTTCACACATTAAAATTCTAATATTTAAATTATCCACTTCTTTGGTTTAGCAGACGACGTGCTCTGGTCAATGATCACGGACCAGTTTACTTATTCCAAGTCAGGAAAGTCACTGGCCTAAAGCATGGTTTTCACTTGACGTAAATCACGACTTTTCGCCCGACGTCAAGTGACAACCGAAAAAATCCTAGTTACGCTGGACAGAAATTACGTTGAGTGTGGCGATATTAGCTTTTTATTTTTTCGGCCGCGTTCAACGCTAACGCTCTGCGCGAGCCAATCAGCAATAAGCTAGAGTCGTGACGTCATTTTCGACCACGCATGTTCGAAGAGGCCGTTCGCGGTTCGCCATCTTTTTATTTATTTCGATCCTAATCGAGTCAGTTACTTGTACAAATCCCTGAAAATGCCGAATTTCAATGCTGAAAGATTTATTGAAGAGGTTAGTAACAATACAAATCTGTATGATATTAGAAACAAAGATTGCAAAAAAGAAAGACAATAGATGGACCGCAATTAGTGCAGTGTTCAGTTTATCTGTTAAGCCTTGGTTCCATTATTTGCGGGAAGTACGCTAAGTGAAAACGCTATAACGCTGGGCGACATCGTAAAAAGCAAATCTGACGTTTGACGTCCAGCTGCAAAGTAGTTTTTTTCGGTCAAGTGAAAACCATGCTTAATGTCCGGTTTAAAAAAGTCCTTATTTGGTCACGGACCAGAAAACTCACATAAACTCGACGCGAATGACGAAAACTACTGGGACTATGGCGCGCGAATACTTAGGCATCATATACCTTCTCCCTAGTAAACTAGATATCGCTTCTTAGTAAAGCTTTATATAACTAACACCATAAGTTTATAAGATATGTTCCATAACAAGGTTCATACAACTTTTCGAAAACAAATTTCCCTGAGATTTCCAGGCTTTTCCCCATATACTTCTCTGAGTTTTCCAGGTTTTTACTTTTGCGCTCTTTAGAGCAGCGAAAGTATTGTTCCGACCTCTTTTGGCTGGACGGCTGGCTGGATTTGGTGTAACCGCATAATAAGTTTCGTCATAAATAGACTTTTTTAATTTCAAATTTCCCGCGAATTTTCGACTCGAAATTCACCCGTAGTTCACGTTACACCTCATAGGTGGCGTAACGTATTTCATTTCAATTGAAATTATTTTCCCGTCGGTGCCGGGCCTCGAACCTGCGATGTCCCAATCCATACGAGACGCCAGTGAAGGCGCCCGCGCGTGCTACTACGAAGCTACGCTCGGTTAGTACAAAACCCGAGTTAAGTTAGACTGTAGAGTAGAGAGAGTAGGAAGTAGGTGGATCACCACCCACCCTCCCCTTCCCGACGCGCGCCAACCAGCTGCAGCTGGATTTTGTAAGTGGGAGAGGAGAGAGAGTAGAGAGAATGACTGCCTAGCGCGTGCCAATAATTTTTCGCAATGTTATTTAAATCAATGAAACATACTCATTTAAATTTAAATAATTATAATTAGCTAGTATGATTATTGTATTTAAAAAAATGATATTATTTAAGTAATAAATTTAACGATAGTTGTTGAGAGATTCAATAGAGGGCAACATGAGATGTCATAAATACTAGTTTGTTGTCTCTCTCCCTCCTATCCTATTGGAAGGTCCAAGGCTTAACGGATGATCGATGATTAGATAGCAAGGTTTAATCAGGTGTTTAAATGTAACTTAATCCCGGCAATACCATTAATGACAAGCGCAATCAACATACTCATGGTTAAATTAAAGTTAATTAAATTGAATTGCTCAAAGATAATTATAAAATTAAATCAACAACTCAACTATCTGCTCAACGATAATTAGGCTAGATTTTGTCAGTTTTGCTGTTTATTTAAACGTAATTAAACATTGTTTAAGTCCATGGTTGTCTGCTCCCTTCATTTTAAATTAGAGGATTACCGCCTTCAACCGAAATATGAACAGTCAGGTATGTTTAAGCGTATAATATTAATTTAAAACCAATTATAATAAGAGTTAGTATTGTAGATAAGTTAAGTTACCCTCCCAGACTTAGACCCTTGGCTGTTCCTTCCAAAAAAACTCCCGTTAAGGAAACATGATCAACAAAAGTTCAAGGCTAATGGGAGATTGGAAAAAAGGAATCAGCTCTCACAATCGCCAACTTTGCATGCAAGTGAAACAGCTGAAATAAATGGACCAGCAGACGAAGAAATTCTAGCTGAAAGATTGGGGATTGATGCTGTTCAACAAACTACCGAGGAAACTACGACCGACAAATGCACCACTCCAAACCCCAATGATAAATCAGGGTTGCCACGGGTCAGGGAATTTGAAAATGGGCCAAAAAGGTCAGGGAAAAGTCAGGGAATTTTATTTTAGTAGGTAAAATTTCTGGGGATAAGTCTTTATTGAAAGAGTAATGAAAGTTTCTCATCCTCTCTTAACACAGAACACTCTAGAGCAATCCTAAAAAATGTCTAGAATTGTTTTTGTAAAGTTAATGCTCTCTAAAGAAATCTCTCAGACTGTTATTTATAGTTAAAATGTTTCTTAATCATTTTGGTGAAAAATGTTTCTTATTCGTTTTGGTGTGAAAAATACATTGGAAAACTTAAATGTAGAGACTTTACTTAATTATAAGCACTTAAAACGTGCTGTAAATATTTACACTCTCGGCCTAAAAGGTCAGGTAAAATCTCAGAAAATGGTCAGGGAAAACCTGGAAAAGTCAGGGAATTTGGTTTTGAATATTCCGTAGCAACCCTGTAAATGCATTATGGTCAACACCTTGGAAAATCATACATGTTATGTTAATGCTTCTAATGGAATATTGAATGCCACCTCTATAATTTCATTAACAGGATTACAAAGTACTGGTCTATTTGATGCAATCATTAAAAATATTAACAGTAAATTCATACCCCTTTTTCATGGACAAATAAGGTAGAGAGGGCCAAGAATGGGGGAAACTACGAGTCTCGAGATAGGGTATTTTTGACACTCATGAAACTAAAACTTGGCATTTGATTTCATTCACCGCTCTATCAGCTTTGTTTGGAATAAGTAAAGTTCAGACCTCAAATCATTTTAAATTAACTCTTACGCAGTTCCCAAGCTTGTTAAAACCCGTGAAAAAAATGCAAATAAATAATGAGCCCAAGACTCATGAAATTTTGTAAAAAAGTTTTATTTAATAAATTTGTAAGATTCTATCACATTTTAAGGAACTTAAAAATATCACTTCAGCCTTATTTGCGCCATTAAATTCCGTCCTTTTTATTCCATTTCAAATAATTTGGAATATAGTAATTAAAATAAGCAAAAACCTTTTAAAATAAGTAATTAATAATCTTGGTAAAAGATTGTTAATAAATTTTTGGTCTTTAGGCACATCAATAACAAAACAGTCATCTTCCAGTTTAGAATAAATTACATAATGACAACTTTGAAGTCCTAAAAGGGCCAAACTAAGTTGCACTTGCCCATAATACATTAGTTAGGGTTTCAAAGAAAATGTTCCGTCCTTTTTGATTACGTAAGGAGTTTTCTTAAGGACTGTTTCTAACTTTCCTTTTTCACCAATGACTGGACACTTCATTTCGATCAAATTATGGTTGACTAGACCGTCAGGGGAACACCCCAAGAATGGATAAGAAGGGTTGACTTCAAAACCAATCTTCGTTACTTTTAAATTGAACTTTTTTTTAAAGCAACAAGAGTTTTTTTCGTTTATAATTCCATACTGTGCGAATTCATTGCCTTTAAAGTTTGACTTAAGAGCTTTTCGAATTTTTTCAGTAGGATCTTTTGGAAAATATGTGTAATACTCGTAGCAATTTTGACAAGAGAGAGAGCAACAGGTACTAAACAAAACAAAACAGTATTACCAATTTTATAATCGTGTTATGACTAAGGCTTAAGAGTTTACATAACTAATTTGGTTAATATTAGGGTGATTAGGTTTTCAACACTTACCATTTTTGAAAATATTCTCTTCTGAAAATTGTGGTTCATTCATTGCAAGAAATTTCGAGTACTAATTTTCATTTGGCACTGAAATATCAGTTTAAACGTCACATACACTGCCGCTGAAGCAGGTCTCAGGCCTGCCATTTTGTTTCCCCTAGATCAAGCTTCGCGTTTTCTCCGCACTAGTGAAACTTTTCGTTCTAGGCGTGGAATCTGGCAGCCCTGAACTAGGGAAATTTTGGTCCAAAAAGGGAAATTTTAAGGGTTAGAAAGGGAAATTGAATTTTTCCCACCTGGCATCACTGCTTTGAAGTTCCTTTCCTTTGTTCTCTTGCGAACATAGAGATACAAGAGGAACATTTGAATTTTCAGCTTTAATTCGGGTTCAATGGAAGCGCCCCTTCGCGTGTGTGATTGTGATAGGGTGAGTTGCTTGTAGCGCCATCTACATGGGGCGAGGTAAACTAAAATATTACTTACTCAATGTTAACACTCGAAGTTAAGCCGCTTTGAGCGCGGTCAGTACTTGGGAGGGAGACAACGCGGGTTCAAATCCCGCCAGGGACGTTTTATATTTTATTAATTTTTATTAATTTCCGTATTAATTAATGGCAGGAAAAGTGTTTGTAAAATAAAGAGATGTTTATTAACAGAGAATTAAAATATTTGCAAGATGAAACATTACGGTATTTATTTTTTGTTCAGATTGAATAGCTCCTTCGCTCGCCGATAGGGGCGCCACGTATCAAAAACCCTATCACACACGCGAAGGGGTGAGATGGAAATTTTGAACAGGTAGTTTTGTCATATATTATTATTTGTTAGGCCAATTTACGCGTAAACCAAGATTGTTTTTCAGGATATCTAACAAGTCATGAACTAAGTTAGGACATTTTCAACGGTCTGAAATCAAAATAGACTTTGTACCTGTTTAACTCGGCTGTTTTACAAATACGAGAGAGTTCAGAAATGGCATCTAATATGAAAGAAACATCAGCGGAAAAGATGAGAAGGCTTCGTTTGAATCCAGAATACAGAGAAAGAGAATCAACTAGTCAAGAGTACAAATATTAGGTTCCAGTTCACTCATAGAACAAATTTTGTTAATTACTTATTTAGTTAAACTGTAAACCAAATTCTTACTAGATTGGTTTTATTCATAATCGGAATGCTATTTTATAAACAATGGAAAAAAAACCCGAAAATTTTAAATTTGCCGGGGTCAATGAATATAGTAATACTAATTCTAGTCACTAGAGGGCGCGCAAAAGTGTAATCTGGCCGGGGCCATCTTGTTAAATACATTAACTGTAAATGTAGATTTTACTAAAAACGTGTTGTTTTAACAGCTAATCTCGTAGAAAATACATAGAAAATTCCTGTCTATTTTACAGAAGGACCAATGCCGCTTACACAGAGCGTGTGGTAAAATTTACGCGAACGAAATAATTCGGTTTTACTGAATAGGTGAAGTAGTTTTATGATGAGTGTAGTAAAAAATACGTGAAATACTCCTGTTTATTTCACATCATTTATATGATAGTTCTAACAGATGTCTTGTAAAAAATACGTTAAATGCTCCAGTTTATTTCACATCAGTTATTTTGTAGTTTTAACACTGATCTAGTGAAAATTACGAGAAATACTCCTGTTTATTTCACATCACTTATATGCTACTTTTAACAGGGATCTACTGAAAAATACGTGAAATGCTCCAGTTTATTTCCCTTCAAGGACATGGTAGTTTTAACAGGGATCTACTAAAATATACGTGAAATGCTCTAGTTTATTTCCCTTCAAGGACTTGGTAGTTTTAACAGGGGTCTATTAAAAAATACGTGAAATACTCCTGTTTACTTCACATCATTTATATGCTACTTTTAACAGGGATCTAATAAAAAATACGTAATTTATATGATAGTTTTAATTGGGATCTATTAAAGAAATGTGAAATTGAATAAAATTTATGTTGAGACAAATAGTTTTTATTGTACGTTTAACTGTTCACAGCTTATCACTTTTAATAAACGAGATGTACTTAATCCTGACCTAGAAAAGAAATATTTATGTGGTTTATACGATTAACAATTTTACACAACAAAATACGTGACTTTCAGTCCAATCCAATTCCGAGACTTTGTTGATAAATCCAATGACTTTTGGGTGAACATTATCTTTTTTGTTTTTGTTTATTTTTGCAATAAATCTATGTGGAACAACAATAATTTTAATAATAAAACATGATTATATACTCAGACGAATCATTCCAGTATAAGTACATAATCATAAGTGTGCCAGCACGAATAATGTGCTCCTAACAGTCTTCACAATATTCTGACCCTTATTATTGTTTTTAAATTTTGTAAAAAAATCGGAACGAGAATAATTAAAATTAAGCCCGTGTTATAATTAATTCCCTGAAGTTAATAGTTCTAAAACTTCGTCATTAAAGGGAGCATGCAATGTTGAAACAAGTTCGGTTTGTTTCATTTGGAATGATAAAAAAAGGCTCAAAACCGTTATTAAAGGGACTGCTTACTATTGATAGATACATTATCCCTAGTTATGATTCACCATATGCATTTATTATTAAATTATGTAATTAGCTATACCTTTGAAAAAATTCCATTGTTGAAATCACTCGTTCTGGATAGCAAACATTTTGAATAAAATAGGTTGAAAATAGCATTGCCAGAGCAGTTCCAAGTTTTTTGACGTCAACGTGATTGTTGACTATTTTGCCATCAGATGCAAGCATCAGCCCAACAGCTTCTGGCAAGCTTTCCCCTGGAAAGATTTAAGATTTTTAGTTGATCGAATAAAATTTAATTCTAAGCAGTTTTATCTTACCATATACGACCAAGCAAGGGTGTAATGGCAGTTTCGTTTCCACTGTTTCTTCAGGAGTGCCAGGCTGTATAAGGATTAAATAATATCTGTGTAATTAATACAAATTGAAGGAGTATCTAGGCTAAGATTGCCACCGCCTGTTGAATCCTGGTGCAGATAATTAAGCTAGTGTTATCGTAAAAAGTGTTTACCTCAAAAACTGGGAAAATTATTTCAGTGTTTTCTTTGAAGTGGTTCATAATTAAACTTATGATCGTTCCAACCACCATCTTATCCTCTCGCTTTTCTTTTAGTTTTTCCATGCTCTTTTTGCATATTTCTTTTGTGCTTTTTGCAAAAAATAAGTAAAATATGTTGCTTCTTTTAATAAAAAAATTTTCAAAGATAAGAAAAACATTCTTCCCTAACAGTTCTGTAATGTGTATTTTCATTCCCGAGGTTTCAAACAGAAATGGCCATAGTTTGATTATTTCCTCGATTTTTCTGCCATTGTTCAAATCCATTCTCTGAAGAACATAGCTTTGTAACATTTTAGCCTCCACTACATTTGAATTTGGTTCCATTTCTTTAGACATTTTAATTAAATGCTCCCTTATTTCTTCAGATTTTTTTAATTCTAAATCACTAATGTCTGGATTGAACTTAAAATCACTTTTTGCCATCAGGTCAACCAGATGCGTCTTTTTCTTTTTGATTTCTTTCATTCGTGGCATCACTTGCTCGCGTTCGCGAGATAGATTTTCCAATCTTGTAATTAATTGCACCTCAAAACTATAGAAGCCGGAACCAATTACCTCTCCGTCAATGTCATCTTTAATCGCGAAATGGAAGCTACTAACAAATTTAGTAGCGACCTTTCGCATATCTCCTCGGCTTGGTCTACTACAATGTTTTATAGCATCGTCCACAAGAGTTCTGACTACTATGTTTCTGAATTTTGAGACAGTTTCACAGCACCAGTTAGCTTTGCTTGGGTTTGTTTATTGAATATTTCCAATCACGGAATATAGTTTTCACACCAAGTGCCGACGTTAGTTTTTTGAGATACCTACAGTATAAAAATTGGATTAATTCCCAACCATGTGATTGATGGTAAACAAAAAGCTAAGGTCTGAGAATTTACCGTTGCGGTACTGGAATTGGAAGCCCTTTCACCCGTTGATATATCCGAATCTAAAATTGAAACATGGATAAGATTACCCCCAAAATAAATATTTCATGATAAGTAAAATCAGAAGTCTATAAATAAAATCGAAATCGAAAAACTCCCGTTCATACTCCTTGGGTAGGGAGAAACGTTTTCTTTTTCTTTCCGATGGATATTTAAGATCTGAGAAAAGCTACCACGAGGTTGCGAATGTATCGCGCTTCTTCAGTTCCTTTACACAAGAGAAGGTAGTCCCAGACCCCAATTTGGGTACTTCCTAGGCTAATTTAATGAACTTCTGATAACGTCTAGCCGTCGATGAAAAAATAGGTTTGAATTTGAAACGCGGTCCCCAACTGTAATCGAAGTAATAATCGACTAAGGGAGACTAAAGAGACCTAGATTTATTTGGAATTATTTTCTTATTTGCGCAGCATAACGTCAGAGGTGAAATAATTAAGACCAAAAATTTTTAACACTGAGTCCGTGCTAGTTTGATAAATTCACGCCTAACAGTATTTCGTGAAGACCTTCCAATATACCAACCTTTTTCTGTAGAACAATTAATATAATCCAAAAGCCTCCTCGACTGGATTGGTTTTAGAGGTGTTTTGTTGAGATCCATTAGTGTGATATATTTCATGTCTTCAACTTTCTCCACCCCTATTTCATCGCTTTTCAGATATTCCGTTATTTCAAGCACAAGGCCTTCTGCCAAACCAGGCAGCGCTTTAATTAATAAGTTTTTTACATCGCAATTAGCCATCCTGAAAAACAATAGTATGTATGTATTTATACATTTTTGACAACTTAATTTTACTGTGAAGAAGGCTATCGAAAAGATAGAAAACTACTTTAAAAATAGCTTCTTAGAATTATCACAATCTTAAAAAAGTCAGGGTTTTACGCAGGATGTAGGAATACTCTATCACTTAAATTGCCAGTTGAGTAAGCACTGGTAAGACCCGATGATGTTAAAGATCGGCGTAAACGCTCTTTTCATGGCAAATACCCGGATTTTGCGCACTCGTTTACTTCGATTGCCAAACTGCGAACACGCTTACGACATACACACACATACATGTCCTACATTGCTTATGAGGACCGAGTTTAAAAAGTCACTTACGGGGACATTTAGAAAACGCAATATCTCCTCCGCTTTTATCGTAAAATCGAAAATATATTTCACTTTTATGACTTGTTTCAAATTGCATCTTAAAATGAATTCCAAATATTTTTAAAGGAAACTTTTACATAATTTTCTTTACATTCTTTATGGGGACCAAAATCTATGACGTATTTCCGGTTTACTTTGTCCCCGTAAGAATAGCAATACACTTATATTCTCTCAGCTTGAGTTATGGGTAACAAAATGTCTCAATTCAAAAGTAAACGGAATTTAATACGTTAATTCGATAAGCATAAGGCGTAATCTAGTAGCTGATATTGTCAAGATTCATTTCGAAAACTTAAAAATAATACTTGTATAAATTTAGAAAAATCATAAATAGTAATACGAAACCTCAAGAAACAAACTATTAAAAACTTAAAACTTGGAACAATGATCCACCTACCAAATGTCAAATAAAATTCAATTAAAATGGTATATATCAAAATTTTCTTCAAGAACAAAAATCATTAAAGAACGTTGGTCAATGGCCTCATAGAGGATGGTAAAATTCCATTTTAGAAACAATTAAAAAATATATAGGCCCTATTAATAATAAAAATTATTTTTAGTGCTTTGTACGATACCTTACGAACTTTACAAATTTTCATCATTAATCCCCGTAAAGTATTTCAAAATCAAAAATTAGACACAAAATGGATAAATTATAAATTTCAAGTAAAAGGTTTTTTTAAATAATTTTATACACGACAAACTTCGAAGTTAACTTTTATTCATCCATATGAAAGATAATAAAAAACGCTGGGAATGGGGTCCCCATAGCGGATGTAGTAATTCAAATTTAAACACAAAATGTTATTTATTACAAATTTCAATTTAACAGAAAGACATAAAAAAAAAAAAGATATTTCTAATTCTTTATACGTTATCTAGATAAATCGCATAATTTTCACTAGAAGCAAAAAACATGAAAAACCGTTGGCTCAAAGGTCCCCGTAAAGGGTTTAAAAATCCAAAATTAGACACAAAATGGTGTAAATTTTAAATTTAAAGTAAATGTTTTTTTTTGAATAATACTATACACGACAACCTTCGAAGTTAACTTTTATTCATCCATATGAAAGATAATAAAAAATGTTGGGTATGTGGTCCCCATAGCGGATGTGGTAATTCAAATTTAAACACAAAATGTTATTTATTACAAATTTCAATTTAACAGAAAGACATCAAAAACACGAAGATATTTCTACTTCGTTAAACGATATCTAGATAAATCGCATTATTTTCACTAGAAGCAAAAAACATGAAAAACCGTTGGCTCAAAGGTCCCCGTAAAGGGTTTAAAAATCCAAAATTAGACACAAAATGGTGTAAATTTTAAATTTAAAGTAAATGTTTTTTTTTGAATAATACTATACACGACAACCTTCGAAGTTAACTTTTATTCATCCATATGAAAGATAATAAAAAAATGTTGGGTATGTGGTCCCCATAGCGGATGTGGTAATTCAAATTTAAACACAAAATGTTATTTATTACAAATTTCAATTTAACAGAAAGACATCAAAAACACGAAGATATTTCTACTTCGTTAAACGATATCTAGATAAATCGCATTATTTTCACTAGAAGCAAAAAACATGAAAAACCGTTGGCTCAAAGGTCCCCGTAAAGGGTTTAAAAATCCAAAACTAGACACAAAATGGTGCAAATTTTAAATTTCAAGTAAAAGATTTTTTTTGAATAATACTATACACGACAACCTTTGAAGTTAACTTTTATTCATCCATATGCAAGATAATAAAAAAATGTTGGGAATGGGGTCCCCATAGCGGATGTATTAATTCAAACTTAAACACAAAATGTGATTTACTACAGATTTAAATTTAACAGAAGAAAATCAAAAACACGAAGATATTTCTACTTCGTTATACGATATCTAGATAAATCGCATTATTTTCACTAGAAGCAAAAAACATGAAAAACCGTTGGCTCAAAGGTCCCCGTAAAGGGTTTAAAAATCCAAAATTAGACACAAAATGGTGTAAATTTTAAATTTCAAGTAAATTTTTTTTTGAATAATACTATACACGACAACCTTCGAAGTTAACTTTTATTCATCCATATGAAAGATAATAAAAAAATGTTGGGTATGTGGTCCCCATAGCGGATGTGGTAATTCAAATTTAAACACAAAATGTTATTTATTACAAATTTCAATTTAACAGAAAGACATCAAAAACACGAAGATATTTCTACTTCGTTAAACGATATCTAGATAAATCGCATTATTTTCACTAGAAGCAAAAAACATGAAAAACCGTTGGCTCAAAGGTCCCCGTAAAGGGTTTAAAAATCCAAAATTAGACACAAAATGGTGTAAAATTTAAATTTCAAGTAAAAGATTTTTTTTTTGAATAATACTATACACGACAACCTTTGAAGTTAACTTTTATTCATCCATATGCAAGATAATAAAAAAATGTTGGGAATGGGGTCCCCATAGCGGATGTATTAATTCAAACTTAAACACAAAATGTGATTTACTACAGATTTAAATTTAACAGAAGGAAATCAAAAACACGAAGATATTTCTACTTCGTTATACGATATCTAGATAAATCGCATTATTTTCACTAGAAGCAAAAAACATGAAAAACCGTTGGCTCAAAGGTCCCCGTAAAGGGTTTAAAAATCCAAAATTAGACACAAAATGGTGTAAAATTTAAATTTCAAGTAAAAGTTTTTTTTTGAATAATACTATACACGACAACCTTGGAAGTTAACTTTTATTCATCCATATGAATGATAAAAAAAATGTTGGGAATGTGGTCCCCATAGCGGATGTAGTAATTTAAATTTAAACACAAAATGTTATTTATTACAAATTTCAATTTAACAAAAAGACATAAAAAACACGAAGATATTTCTACTTCGTTATACGATATCTAGATAAATCGCACTATTTTCACTAGAAGCAAAAAACATGAAAAACCGTTGGCTCAAAGGTCCCCGTAAAGGGTTTAAAAATCCAAAATTAGACACAAAATGGTGTAAATTTTAAATTTCAAGTAAATGTTTTTTTTTGAATAATACTATACACGACAACCTTCGAAGTTAACTTTTATTCATCCATATGAAAGATAATAAAAAAATGTTGGGAATGGGGTCCCCATAGCGGATGTGGTAATTCAAATTTAAACACAAAATGTTATTTATTACAAATTTCAATTTAACAGAAAGACATCAAAAACACGAAGATATTTCTACTTCGTTAAACGATATCTAGATAAATCGCATTATTTTCACTAGAAGCAAAAAACATGAAAAACCGTTGGCTCAAAGGTCCCCGTAAAGGGTTTAAAAATCCAAAATTAGACACAAAATGGTGCAAATTTTAAATTTCAAGTAAAAGATTTTTTTTTGAATAATACTATACACGACAACCTTCGAAGTTAACTTTTATTCATCCATATGCAAGATAATAAAAAAATGTTGGGAATGGGGTCCCCATAGCGGATGTATTAATTCAAACTTAAACACAAAATGTGATTTACTACAGATTTAAATTTAACAGAAGGAAATCAAAAACACGAAGATATTTCTACTTCGTTATACGATATCTAGATAAATCGCATTATTTTCACTAGAAGCAAAAAACATGAAAAACCGTTGGCTCAAAGGTCCCCGTAAAGGGTTTAAAAATCCAAAATTAGACACAAAATGGTGTAAAATTTAAATTTCAAGTAAAAGGGTTTTTTTTAATAATACTATACACGACAACCTTGGAAGTTAACTTTTATTCATCCATATGAATGATAAAAAAAATGTTGGGAATGTGGTCCCCATAGCGGATGTAGTAATTTAAATTTAAACACAAAATGTTATTTATTACAAATTTCAATTTAACAAAAAGACATAAAAAACACGAAGATATTTCTACTTCGTTATACGATATCTAGATAAATCGCACTATTTTGACTAGAAGCAAAAAACATGAAAAACCGTTGGCTCAAAGGTCCCCGTAAAGGGTTTAAAAATCCAAAATTAGACACAAAATGGTGTAAATTTTAAATTTCAAGTAAATGTTTTTTTTTGAATAATACTATACACGACAACCTTCGAAGTTAACTTTTATTCATCCATATGAAAGATAATAAAAAAATGTTGGGAATGTGGTCCCCATAGCGGATGTGGTAATTCAAATTTAAACACAAAATGTTATTTATTACAAATTTCAATTTAACAGAAAGACATCAAAAACACGAAGATATTTCTACTTCGTTATACGATATCTAGATAAATCGCATTATTTTCACTAGACGCAAAAAACATGAAAAACCGTTGGCTCAAAGGTCCCCGTAAAGGGTTTAAAAATCCAAAATTAGACACAAAATGGTACAAATTTTAAATTTCAAGTAAAAGATTTTTTTTTGAATAATACTATACACGACAACCTTCGAAGTTAACTTTTATTCATCCATATGCAAGATAATAAAAAAATGTTGGGAATGGGGTCCCCATAGCGGATGTATTAATTCAAACTTAAACACAAAATGTGATTTACTACAGATTTAAATTTAACAGAAGGAAATCAAAAACACGAAGATATTTCTACTTCGTTATACGATATCTAGATAAATCGCATTATTTTCACTAGAAGCAAAAAACATGAAAAACCGTTGGCTCAAAGGTCCCCGTAAAGGGTTTAAAAATCCAAAATTAGACACAAAATGGTGTAAATTTTAAATTTCAAGTAAAATTTTTTTTGAATAATACTATACACGACAACCTTCGAAGTTAACTTTTATTCATCCATATGAAAGATAATAAAAAAATGTTGGGAATGGGGTCCCCATAGCGGATGTAGTAATTCAAATTTAAACACAAAATGTTATTTATTACAAATTTCAATTAACAGAAAGACATCAAAAACACGAAGATATTTCTACTTCGTTATACGATATCTAGATAAATCGCATTATTTTCACTAGAAGCAAAAAACATGAAAAACCGTTGGCTCAAAGGTCCCCGTAAAGGGTTTAAAAATCCAAAATTAGACACAAAATGGTGTAAATTTTAAATTTCAAGTAAAAGATTTTTTTTGAATAATACTATACACGACAACCTTCGAAGTTAACTTTTATTCATCCATATGAAAGATAATAAAAAAATGTTGGGAATGGGGTCCCCATAGCGGATGTAGTAATTCAAATTTAAACACAAAATGTGATTTATTACAAATTTCAATTTAACAGAAAGACATCAAAAACACGAAGATATTTCTACTTCGTTATACGATATCTAGATAAATCGCATTATTTTCACTAGAAGCAAAAAACATGAAAAACCGTTGGCTCAAAGGTCCCCGTAAAGGGTTTAAAAATCCAAAATTAGACACAAAATGGTGTAAATTTTAAATTTCAAGTAAAAGTTTTTTTTTGAATAATACTATACACGACAACCTTCGAAGTTAACTTTTATTCATCCATATGAAAGATAATAAAAAAATGTTGGGAATGGGGTCCCCATAGCGGATGTAGTAATTCAAATTAAACACAAAATGTTTTATTACAAATTTCAATTTAACAGAAAGACATCAAAAACACGAAGATATTTCTACTTCGTTATACGATATCTAGATAAATCGCATTATTTTCACTAGAAGCAAAAAACATGAAAAACCGTTGGCTCAAAGGTCCCCGTAAAGGGTTTAAAAATCCAAAATTAGACACAAAATGGTGTAAATTTAAATTTCAAGTAAAGATTTTTTTTTGAATAATACTATACACGACAACCTTCGAAGTTAACTTTTATTCATCCATATGAAAGATAATAAAAAAATGTTGGGAATGGGGTCCCCATAGCGGATGTAGTAATTCAAATTAAACACAAAATGTGATTTACTACAGATTTAAATTTAACAGAAGGAAATCAAAAACACGAAGATATTTCTACTTCGTTATACGATATCTAGATAAATCGCATTATTTTCACTAGAAGCAAAAAACATGAAAAACCGTTGGCTCAAAGGTCCCCGTAAAGGGTTTAAAAATCCAAAATTAGACACAAAATGGTGTAAATTTTAAATTTCAAGTAAAAGGGTTTTTTTAATAATACTATACACGACAACCTTCGAAGTTAACTTTTATTCATCCATATGAAAGATATAAAAAAATGTTGGGAATGGGGTCCCCATAGCGGATGTAGTAATTTAATTTAAACACAAAATGTGATTTATTACAAATTTCAATTTAACAAAAAGACATCAAAAACACGAAGATATTTCTACTTCGTTATACGATATCTAGATAAATCGCATTATTTTCACTAGAAGCAAAAAACATGAAAAACCGTTGGCTCAAAGGTCCCCGTAAAGGGTTTAAAAATCCAAAATTAGACACAAAATGGTGTAAATTTTAAATTTCAAGTAAAAGTTTTTTTTGAATAATACTATACACGACAACCTTCGAAGTTAACTTTTATTCATCCATATGAAAGATAATAAAAAATGTTGGGATGGGGTCCCCATAGCGGATGTGGTAATTCAAATTTAAACACAAATGTGATTTACTACAAATTCAATTTAACAGAGGACATCAAAAACACGAAGATATTTCTACTTCGTTTAACGATATCTAGATAAATCGCATTATTTTCACTAGAAGCAAAAAACATGAAAACCGTTGGCTCAAAGGTCCCCGTAAAGGGTTTAAAAATCCAAAATTAGACACAAAATGGTGTAAATTTTAAATTTCAAGTAAAAGATTTTTTTTTGAATAATACTATACACGACAACCTTCGAAGTTAACTTTATTCATCCATATGAAAGATAAAAAAAAAAATGTTGGGAATGGGGTCCCCATAGCGGATGTATTAATTCAAACTTAAACACAAAATGTGATTTACTACAGATTTCAATTTAACAGAAGGAAATCAAAAACACGAAGATATTTCTACTTCGTTATACGATATCTAGATAAATCGCATTATTTTCACTAGAAGCAAAAAACATGAAAAACCGTTGGCTCAAAGGTCCCCGTAAAGGGTTTAAAAATCCAAAATTAGACACAAAATGGTGTAAATTTAAATTTCAAGTAAAAGGTTTTTTTGAATAATACTATACACGACCCTTCGAAGTTAACTTTTATTCATCCATATGAAAGATAATAAAAAATGTTGGGAATGGGGTCCCATAGCGGATGTATTAATTCAAACTTAAACACAAAATGTGATTTACTACAAATTTCAATTTAACAGAAAGGACATCAAAAACACGAAGATATTTCTACTTCGTTAACGATATCTAGATAAATCGCATTATTTCACTAGAAGCAAAAAACATGAAAAACCGTTGGCTCAAAGGTCCCGTAAAGGGTTTAAAAATCCAAAATTAGACACAAAATGGTGTAAATTTTAAATTTCAAGTAAAAGGTTTTTTTTAATAATACTAAGGTGTTACAAAAAGATGTGTCACAAATTCAGGGGCGCAATACGGGCAAAACAAGACTAAGTCACCAAAGAACTATGATCCAAAACTGAACACCCGCGGAGATACGGGCCATCAAAGTATCACGTAAAATGCGATGAATTTCTTCAAGTGAAGCGAAGAATATGGCTTGACCATTATGTTCAATAAATGGTCATAATTGAAGATTCGATATTTAAGAAGCGATCGATTCTGGGGGCAGAGCAAAAGCATTTTGACCAAAAAAAATTAAACATTTAATTGGTAAAGTGTTTTAATATGGCTAAAGTTACAACGGCGTTTTCAGATCGTTAGTTGCGAGTGGCTTGGTTTTCATTCATTAAAACGATGGCCCATTCAACTTCTTGTCAAGTC
>JAEQBA010000104.1:0-21595 GCA_019434445.1 Phalangium opilio | reverse complement strand
AACCTTTGAAATAAACTTAATCGAGATAAACCTTTGAACTAAACTTAATCGAGATAAACCTTTGAACTAAACTTAATCGAGATAACCTTTGAACTAAACTTAATCGAGATAAACCTTTGAACTAAACTTAATCGAGATAAACCTTTGAACTAAACTTAATCGAGATAAACCTTTGAACTAAACTTAATCGAGATAAACCTTTGAACTAAACTTAATCGAGATAAACCTTTGAACTAAACTTAATCGAGATAAACCTTTGAACTAAACTTAATCGAGATAAACCTTTGAACTAAACTTATCGAGATAAACCTTTGAACTAAACTTAATCGAGATAAACCTTTGAACTAAACTTAATCGAGATAAACCTTTGAACTAAACTTAATCGAGATAAACCTTTGAACTAAACTTAATCGAGATAACCTTTGAAATAAACTTAATCGAGATAAACCTTTAACTAAACTTAATCGAGATAAACCTTTAAATTAAAACTTAATCGGATAAACCTTTAAACTAAACTTAATCGGATAAACCTTTAAACTAAACTTAATCGAGATAAACCTTTGAACTAAACTTAATCGAGATAAACCTTTGAACTAAACTTAATCGAGATAAACCTTTGAACTAAACTTAATCGAGATAAACCTTTAAACTAAACTTAATCGAGATAAACCTTTGAACTAAACTTAATCGAGATAAACCTTTGAACTAAACTTAATCGAGATAAACCTTTGAACTAAACTTAATCGAGATAAACCTTTGAACTAAACTTAATCGAGATAAACCTTTGAACTAAACTTAATCGAGATAAACCTTTGAACTAAACTTAATCGAGATAAACCTTTGAACTAAACTTAATCGAGATAAACCTTTGAACTAAACTTAATCGAGATAAACCTTTGAACTAAACTTAATCGAGATAAACCTTTGAACTAAACTTAATCGAGATAAACCTTGAACTAAACTTAATCGAGATAAACCTTTGAACTAAACTTAATCGAGATAAACCTTGAACTAAACTTAATCGAGATAAACCTTGAACTAAACTTAATCGAGATAAACCTTTGAACTAAACTTAATCGAGATAAACCTTTGAACTAAACTTAATCGAGATAAACTTTTGAACTAAACTTAATCGAGATAAACCTTTGAACTAAACTTAATCGAGATAAACCTTTGAACTAAACTTAATCGAGATAAACCTTTGAACTAAACTTAATCGAGATAAACCTTTGAACTAAACTTAATCGAGATAAACCTTTGAACTAAACTTAATCGAGATAAACCTTTGAACTAAACTTAATCGAGATAAACCTTTGAACTAAACTTAATCGAGATAAACCTTGAACTAAACTTAATCGAGATAAACCTTTGAACTAAACTTAATCGAGATAAACCTTTGAACTAAACTTAATCGAGATAAACCTTTGAACTAAACTTAATCGAGATAAACCTTTGAACTAAACTTAATCGAGATAAACCTTTGAACTAAACTTAATCGAGATAAACCTTTGAACTAAACTTAATCGAGATAAACCTTTGAACTAAACTTAATCGAGATAAACCTTTGAACTAAACTTAATCGAGATAAACCTTTGAACTAAACTTAATCGAGATAAACCTTGAACTAAACTTAATCGAGATAAACCTTTGAACTAAACTTAATCGAGATAAACCTTTGAACTAAACTTAATCGAGATAAACCTTTGAACTAAACTTAATCGAGATAAACCTTTGAACTAAACTTAATCGAGATAAACCTTTGAACTAAACTTAATCGAGATAAACCTTTAAACTAAACTTAATCGAGATAAACCTTGAACTAAACTTAATCGAGATAAACCTTGAACTAAACTTAATCGAGATAAACCTTTGAACTAAACTTAATCGAGATAAACCTTTGAACTAAACTTAATCGAGATAAACCTTTGAACTAAACTTAATCGAGATAAACCTTTGAACTAAACTTAATCGAGATAAACCTTTGAACTAAACTTAATCGAGATAAACCTTTGAACTAAACTTAATCGAGATAAACCTTTGAACTAAACTTAATCGAGATAAACCTTTGAACTAAACTTAATCGAGATAAACCTTTGAACTAAACTTAATCGAGATAAACCTTTGAACTAAACTTAATCGAGATAAACCTTTGAACTAAACTTAATCGAGATAAACCTTTGAACTAAACTTAATCGAGATAAACCTTTGAACTAAACTTAATCGAGATAAACCTTTGAACTAAACTTAATCGAGATAAACCTTTGAACTAAACTTAATCGAGATAAACCTTTGAACTAAACTTAATCGAGATAAACCTTTGAACTAAACTTAATCGAGATAAACCTTTGAACTAAACTTAATCGAGATAAACCTTTAAACTAAACTTAATCGAGATAAACCTTTAAACTAAACTTAATCCGGATAAACCTTTAAACTAAACTTAATCGAGATAAACCTTTAAACTAAACTTAATCGGATAAACCTTAAACTAAACTTAATCGAGATAAACCTTTGAACTAAACTTAATCGAGATAAACCTTTGAACTAAACTTAATCGAGATAAACCTTTGAACTAAACTTAATCGAGATAAACCTTTGAACTAAACTTAATCGAGATAAACCTTTGAACTAAACTTAATCGAGATAAACCTTTGAACTAAACTTAATCGAGATAAACCTTTGAACTAAACTTAATCGAGATAAACCTTTGAACTAAACTTAATCGAGATAAACCTTTGAACTAAACTTAATCGAGATAAACCTTTGAACTAAACTTAATCGAGATAAACCTTTGAACTAAACTTAATCGAGATAAACCTTTGAACTAAACTTAATCGAGATAAACCTTTGAACTAAACTTAATCGAGATAAACCTTTGAACTAAACTTAATCGAGATAAACCTTTGAACTAAACTTAATCGAGATAAACCTTTGAACTAAACTTAATCGAGATAAACCTTTGAACTAAACTTAATCGAGATAAACCTTTGAACTAAACTTAATCGAGATAAACCTTTGAACTAAACTTAATCGAGATAAACCTTTGAACTAAACTTAATCGAGATAAACCTTTGAACTAAACTTAATCGAGATAAACCTTTGAACTAAACTTAATCGAGATAAACCTTTGAACTAAACTTAATCGAGATAAACCTTTGAACTAAACTTAATCGAGATAAACCTTTGAACTAAACTTAATCGAGATAAACCTTTGAACTAAACTTAATCGAGATAAACCTTTGAACTAAACTTAATCGAGATAAACCTTTGAACTAAACTTAATCGAGATAAACCTTTGAACTAAACTTAATCGAGATAAACCTTTGAACTAAACTTAATCGAGATAAACCTTTGAACTAAACTTAATCGAGATAAACCTTTGAACTAAACTTAATCGAGATAAACCTTTGAACTAAACTTAATCGAGATAAACCTTTGAACTAAACTTAATCGAGATAAACCTTTGAACTAAACTTAATCGAGATAAACCTTTGAACTAAACTTAATCGAGATAAACCTTTGAACTAAACTTAATCGAGATAAACCTTTGAACTAAACTTAATCGAGATAAACCTTTGAACTAAACTTAATCGAGATAAACCTTTGAACTAAACTTAATCGAGATAAACCTTTGAACTAAACTTAATCGAGATAAACCTTTGAACTAAACTTAATCGAGATAAACCTTTGAACTAAACTTAATCGAGATAAACCTTTGAACTAAACTTAATCGAGATAAACCTTTGAACTAAACTTAATCGAGATAAACCTTTGAACTAAACTTAATCGAGATAAACCTTAAACTAAACTTAATCGAGATAAACCTTTAAACTAAACTTAATCGAGATAAACCTTTAAACTAAACTTAATCGGATAAACCTTTAAACTAAACTTAATCGAGATAAACCTTTGAACTAAACTTAATCGAGATAAACCTTTGAACTAAACTTAATCGAGATAAACCTTTGAACTAAACTTAATCGAGATAAACCTTTGAACTAAACTTAATCGAGATAAACCTTTGAACTAAACTTAATCGAGATAAACCTTTGAACTAAACTTAATCGAGATAAACCTTTGAACTAAACTTAATCGAGATAAACCTTTGAACTAAACTTAATCGAGATAAACCTTTGAACTAAACTTAATCGAGATAAACCTTTGAACTAAACTTAATCGAGATAAACCTTTGAACTAAACTTAATCGAGATAAACCTTTGAACTAAACTTAATCGAGATAAACCTTTGAACTAAACTTAATCGAGATAAACCTTTGAACTAAACTTAATCGAGATAAACCTTGAACTAAACTTAATCGAGATAAACCTTTGAACTAAACTTAATCGAGATAAACCTTTGAACTAAACTTAATCGAGATAAACCTTTGAACTAAACTTAATCGAGATAAACCTTTGAACTAAACTTAATCGAGATAAACCTTTGAACTAAACTTAATCGAGATAAACCTTTGAACTAAACTTAATCGAGATAAACCTTTGAACTAAACTTAATCGAGATAAACCTTTGAACTAAACTTAATCGAGATAAACCTTTGAACTAAACTTAATCGAGATAAACCTTTGAACTAAACTTAATCGAGATAAACCTTTGAACTAAACTTAATCGAGATAAACCTTTGAACTAAACTTAATCGAGATAAACCTTTGAACTAAACTTAATCGAGATAAACCTTTGAACTAAACTTAATCGAGATAAACCTTTGAACTAAACTTAATCGAGATAAACCTTTGAACTAAACTTAATCGAGATAAACCTTTGAACTAAACTTAATCGAGATAAACCTTTGAACTAAACTTAATCGAGATAAACCTTTGAACTAAACTTAATCGAGATAAACCTTTGAACTAAACTTAATCGAGATAAACCTTTGAACTAAACTTAATCGAGATAAACCTTTGAACTAAACTTAATCGAGATAAACCTTTGAACTAAACTTAATCGAGATAAACCTTTGAACTAAACTTAATCGAGATAAACCTTTGAACTAAACTTAATCGAGATAAACCTTTGAACTAAACTTAATCGAGATAAACCTTTGAAATAAACTTAATCGAGATAAACCTTTGAACTAAACTTAATCGAGATAAACCTTTGAACTAAACTTAATCGAGATAAACCTTTGAACTAAACTTAATCGAGATAAACCTTTGAACTAAACTTAATCGAGATAAACCTTTGAACTAAACTTAATCGAGATAAACCTTTGAACTAAACTTAATCGAGATAAACCTTTGAACTAAACTTAATCGAGATAAACCTTTGAACTAAACTTAATCGAGATAAACCTCTGAACTAAACTTAATCGAGATAAACCTTTGAACTAAACTTAATCGAGATAAACCTTTAAACTAAACTTAATCGAGATAAGCCTTTAAACTATACTTAATCGAGATAAGCCTTTAAACTAAACTTAATCGAGATAAGCCTTTAAACTAAACTAAACCGAGATAAGCCTTAAACTAAACTTAATCGAGATAAACCTTTAACCGTAAGTAAAATTAAGGTGAAATTAACCCAAACACGATTTTTTTGGCTAAATACATGGATACTTTATTTAATTAAAATTTAGACCCATTTCAAGTCGATAATTAGACCCATTTCAAGTCGATATTTAGACCCATTTCAAGTCGATATTTACCCCCATTTCATGTCGATATTTAGACCCATTTCAAGTCGATATTTTGGCCCATTTCAATTCGATATTTAGACCCATTTCAAGTCGATATTTACCCCCATTTCATGTCGATATTTAGACCCATTTCAAGTCGATATTTTGGCCCATTTCAAGTCGATATTTAGACCCATTTCAAGTCGATATTTAGACCCATTTCAAGTCGATATTTTGGCCCATTTCAAGTCGATATTTAGACCCATTTCAAGTCGATATTTACCCCCATTTCATGCCGATATTTAGACCCATTTCAAGTCGATATTTTGGCCCATTTCAAGTCGATATTTAGACCCATTTCAAGTCGATATTTACCCCCATTTCATGTCGATATTTAGACCCATTTCAAGTCGATATTTAGACCCATTTCAAGTCGATATTTAGACCCATTTCAAGTCGATATTTACCCCCATTTCATGTCGATATTTAGACCCATTTCAAGTCGATATTTAGACCCATTTCAAGTCGATATTTAGACCCATTTCAAGTCGATATTTAGACCCATTTCAAGTCGATATTTAGACCCATTTCAAGTCGATATTTAGACCCATTTCAAGTCGATATTTAGACCCATTTCAAGTCGATATTTACCCCCATTTCATGTCGATATTTAGACCCATTTCAAGTCGATATTTAGACCCATTTCAAGTCGATATTAAACCCATTTCAAGTCGATATTTAGACCCATTTCAAGTCGATATTTAGACCCATTTCAAGTCGATATTTAGACCCATTTCAAGTCGATATTTAGACCCATTTCAAGTCGATATTAGACCCATTTCAAGTCGATATTTACCCCCATTTCAAGTCGATATTTAGACCCATTTCAAGTCGATATTTAGACCCATTTCAAGTCGATATTTAGACCCATTTCAAGTCCATATTTAGACCCATTTCAAGTCCATATTTACCCCCATTTCAAGTCCATTTTTACCCCCATTTCAAGTCCATATTTACCCCCATTTCAAGTCCATATTTACCCCCATTTCAAGTCCATATTTACCCCCATTTCAAGTCCATATTTACCCCCATTTCAAGTCTATATTTACCTTAATTTCAAGTTCATATTTACCCCCATTTCATGTCCATATTTACCCCATTTCAAGTCCATATTTACCCCATTTCAAGCCCATATTTACCCCCATTTCATGTCCCTATTTACCCCCATTTCATCTCCCAATTTACACCCATTTCATGTCTCAATTTACACCCATTTCATGTCCCAATTTAAAACCCCTATTAATCTCATATCAAACCCCTGTTAACCCTATTTCAGGACCATGCGCCTGATTTACAGGAATATTTATAGTCATTTCAGTGGGACTTCACTACCTTTCCTATTGTGTTTGTACACGTGAAGGCTCTCTTATTATATCAATCCTGTCTGAACACGATTTTAAGTAAAAATGTTAATGCCGTTAAAATTATCCAAATGAACTCTTTTGGGCAACAACTAGTGTAATGGAGTCAGATTGGTTTTAATAATGAGCATGTTTTACTTTTTAAAACATCACTTAAAACCTTTCTGAGGTCTGAATGCACAATTTTTTAAAAATACATGCTTATTGGAAAATATTTCATGACAAAAAACGTTGAAAATATTGCTTGTTTTATAGGTCGCGTTAGGTAAGGCATATGTTAGTTAGGTTACGTGTCATTGAGACACAAATTTCAAGCATTGTACCTCTTAATAGTAGACGTATTAATCCTATAAATGTTATAAATTTAATAAAAAAAAGTTCAATAATAACAAACGTTTTATCGTTGACAGCGTTTAAAAATAAAATATTTGCTTTTAATAATATGTGGTTTTTGGGAACTCATTCTATGTTCAAACTTCGTTTAAGTTCGTTACAGTGTTACGTAATTTGACTGAAAATAAGTGAATCTCTTTATAACGGTGCATTTCTGCGATTTAAAAATATTTCATTCTTCTAAACTATAAATTTTGCTTAATGTTTTACAAAATAGATGGGATTATTGCTCATTTTACATAGCCACTCAAGTTAATCAGATGTTAACGGGCGTAGATAGAATTTTAATTTAAGCCAAGATGTTTGTCCCATTAGACCAAATCCAAAACCGCCAAATTGCCGTTGGAATTCGGTCGTAAGGCAGGCAAGCGGTTAATTACCATAGTACAATTAACTTGAAATGGGTCAATAGGGCCTTAAAACGGGAGAAATAGGGTCTTTAAATGGGTAAACAGGTCTTTAAATGGGTAAATAGGGACTTGAAATGGTGTATTGACCGGATTGTTTTACACCATAAACGTGGTGCTAAATATGGAAAAAATAAATATTTAACAACTATTTCACTTCACTTGGTTTAATAATGTGACAGAGGTAGCGTACTTTTTCCATACTTTTAACACCATTAAACTAAGTAATATAGAAGTTCAACAGATTGCTTAACAAAGATGTTAAAAACCACTGTAAATGGTGCATAAATGCCTAATATTTCCTTAATACTTGCAAATAATATTAGCAAATGGCTGAATTGATCATAAAAATGGGGTTAAAGTACACCCTAAATGATGTCTTTTTTGGCACCGGAAAAAACCGCATATATGGTGTTTGAATGCACCGTTATATTTTAGAGTGCAAATGTATGACGGTGAAGCAAACATGATTATTCAAAATTTAATTACATTAAGAATGAAGTGACAGATATTATAAAAAACCGTCTTGGTTTGGACCAAGGCCGAAGAAACAAACGATATGTTTGAGGTTTATCAATTGACTGAAGTTTCAGATATTGAAATTTTTTTCTAGTTATTTTTATCCACTCAATCCTTAATCAATATTTAATTCAATCAACTGATTTTACTGTTAATCGATCTAGTCCCTCTAAATTAATTGAAAAATTACATATCTACGCTTTTTCAAGAACAATTACATTTTCCGAAAACATTTTATCATGAAATTAATTATTTTGAAGGGATTTCGTGTCGATGCTCACTAACTTGTAAGCACCTTGACCAACATAGTTTTAATTGTTGCTGGCTTGACAAATTTTCAAGTTTGCACCAAAAGAAGTTTAAATCTGTTTTAAGTTGTTGATAAGACTGTCGTTTACAGTGAATGTCGTCTACTTAAGACAAAGCAACAAAGTTTATCCTGCGTGGTTAAGGGTAAAGATCACATAAACAGAAATACTTCTCAGTATCAATGACTTGTTATATTCATTTCCCGCGGAGATAATATGGTTAAACACATCATTCATTACTAGTTATGCCAAGAAGGTCACATTTAACTCCGACACCCCCTCCCTTCCTCTATTTTCCCAATATATTGCATTTTATAATCACCAGTGGTTCCAGTGTATGGGTCATCTGAGCCGTCGCAACACACTATATTATATTACCATATAGATCGAAACCTTTTCACATTAGTAAACGGTACATGACACTCCGGACTTGCCCGCCAACCTTATTAACCTAACACTATAAAACATTCGTGTACATGAATGGTTATGGTTATGGCTTGACACTCGCTAGCGCCCGAACGACCGATCACTCAGTGTAATCGGTGTACAGTACATTTGTAAGTGAGTTTGGAAATTACATACAGAGAAACTAAAACACAGGTGTGATCCCGCCATTGGGGTGTTTTCTCTCTTTCATTTTCTCGCTCGCTTAGAAGCACCGCTATAGGCAGTGCTAGTTGACTAGCCTCCTGCCCGTAGTGAACTCTGGCACCGTCTGGCGATGACCCTTGGTGCGAGGGAGAATACACCCTAATGGTGGCCTCGCCCCTGTGTTTTCCGAAATGATCTTTACGCTTGCTAAAATGATTACGCGTAATACGTAACCGGTGTAAAGTAGGGGGTGACGTTTCAAATGAAGACTGAGTTATGACCAAGAAACTCTAAAGTATGGAAATGGAAGTTCCAGTGCAACTTTACCTTCATAGAGGCGACATTAGAAATGTAGCATTTCGATATACGAAATTTAATGTATAAATTCGCGCAACACCCTGGTTTGGTATCAATTAAATATTTACATTTTCCATTCGAGTTATGCCATAGTTCGCTTGCTCTTTTTAGACATCCAGTAGAACATTTCAAATATTCAATACTGATGCCTCAACACGTACTCCCTTCAAAATAATTAATTTCATGATAAAATGTTTTCGGAAAATGTAATTGTTCTTGAAAAAGCGTAGATATGTAATTTTTTCAATTACTGTAGAGGGACTAGATCGATTAACAGTAAAATCAGTTGATTGAATTAAATATTGATTAAGGATTGAGTGGATAAAAATAACTAGAAAAAAATTTCAATATCTGAAACTTCAGTCAATTGATAAACCTCAAACATATCGTTTGTTTTTTCAGCCTTGGTCCAAACCAAGACGGTTTTTTATAATTGAAGCATGTTCTGGTTACCAAAAGTATCTCCGCTTGACGTTTTCGCCCAGTAACCGTATTTTCTGTAAAAGCGTATAATAAACTGAAAGTTCGTCTTTTGCACCTGAGAATACATTTCATGGTCACGTTTCAAAAGAAGATTCGCAGTATCGTTTGCTTTATATAGGGTTAAGACGGAACAATCGGAATCTGGATTCACAGACGTTAGCTGTGGCTTCAAAGTTACCAGTCCACCTTTAGTCTTTTCCCATATTTAACGTCTTTGGATCCACATACCGGATGTCTGATATTAAGAAAATAAGGTGTTCTAACAAGAGGCTCTGTTTACCCCTTACTTTTAGAAAGGATCTATATTTTGCCTAATTTGAACGCTTTCGAATAGCAGCGCTTGCTCTTTCATGTTTAGAAATTTTTTAAGCTACCGTTTTGGCTTTCCACTTTGTAGTTTTGAAGAAAAGAGATGTTCCCAACTTATGATATACATATTCCTTTATTATCAGTAGAATATTTTACCTCGTGTTTATCACGTTTTTGATGAATGTTGATGCTTTATTTGACATTGTTATACAGTCAAACATCAAAAAGAAAGGGTCTTTCCCATAATGTAATGCCTCATTCTGTTTGTATCCATGATGACAGAAATATTCCAGATGAGTTAGACTGCTGATAAAAATTGCGTTTCCCTTGTTGAAGATAGGATTCAAGCTATAGAGTAATGGCAGCCCTCTGCCTTCGACTGTATTAATCTCTATGGGGAAATAACATGGGGTGCCATTAGTCTATACTTCTCCACCTTCATCAATTCCTTCAATCTTCTTTTGTATTCTTTAAAAATATTCTTTCGAGTTACCTGTTAGTGGAGATTTATTTTGTACTCAACGTAGAATTTTCCGAATTAATTTCAAGCTAAGTTGACATGATAAGGTTTTATGGGCTCTGGTCTATGCCTCTTTCTGGATAAATGACCTGGAGTTTGTCATGTCCCTCTTGACCGAAAATAAAAACCGAAAATGTCTTTTACGCAGGCCTTTGACGCTCGCTTATACGGTCGAATTCCGACAGAAAAGTGCGATCGACCAGTAGTCACGTGGCTCGAGTTGGAATCTGGATTTGGAGCCACAAGAACTTTAGCCTTGGCCTTTGATCTTTTCTTGATGGTATCTTAATTAGGGAGCTTACTTCTACCAAATACAGGTCAGAAAGATGCAGATTTAGAAGTTTAGAACACACAAAAACGGCAATAGCGATCAAATCTGTTTTGAGTGGGATAAAATCTGGTTAGAGTTCAAACTAAAAGGTTGTAACATGCAAATATGGCAATGGCGGCTGGCGAATTAAAAAAAAAAAAAAAACTCAAAAAGGGGATAAAAAGTTTTCTTTATTATGACTTCAAAAGAAGCTTTATCTCGAAAAGAATTTTGATTGGTTATCAAAATAATTTTACGTGGGCCTCTGAGTAAAAAATAGAACACCGATTCTCTTTCGGTCGCGCTCTGCGATAGATGTTTTACCACAGAGGTACTTTCACATTGTTTCCGTCAAGTGGGAACAGAGCTTTACTATTGCCGAAATTAAAATGAGGATAACAGGGATTTTGATACCTCCCTACCTCACTTCCAAAAAAAAACACAGAATTTAACGTGGCACTAAACTTAAAGCCACTTTATACCTTAACATAACCGTAACTGGCTACCGCATCATGTAAAAGAATACGCAAGTCCGGGTATTTCAAGATATCGTCAAAGTTATTTATGTTGCGATCAATGTGCACCGTCAATTTTGTCGACAGTTTGGCCTTGAAGTTTTCTACCAAAAATAGACGACGAAATAGATCACAAATACAAACTTCTTGGTAGTTTCGCATTTGTTAGCCACGATAAAAGAAACCAGTCGTAGTCCGGGCACAAATCTATTGGCATACGCAAACAGGAGATACCAAAGTTTCGAATTGACCAAGATGAGGAAAAGAGTAAAAAAATCCACATCTAAAGTCAAAAGAAAAAAACCTTGAATGAATAAATGGTTCGCTTCTGCTCGTTGATATACGAAAGGTGAAATTCTGGAAAACGGAGTTCTTATCATATTCATCCACCTGCTGACCAGCAAAAAAAATAGGAGAACAAACATGCCTGAGGAAGAAAAACTTCGAGGATTCCGGTCAATGATATTTGGTTTTCGCCTTCGCGGAAATACGAGAGCATGTTGTGCTCTGTGTACCAAAATGGGTGCGTGCAAGTTTCATTATGTTTTTCCATGGAATAAACGCAAGAAGTGTCAAGTCTTCGTAACTCAATTTCAAGATCGAAGTTCTAAAACGAAACAAAAAATGAATACCACATTACACAAGTGATTTCTGTAGGAAAACATTTCTGCTTCCAATTTCTTTCCCTCACAGGAATGAACGTAATATTTACCCTGAAATAGAGAAAAGCAAAATTTATGTCCATTGGTAAAATTATTTATGTAAACACTGGAAACAATATACCTTCCTTTCGGAAACAAGAGGAATTCATGGAAAAGTTTGTCTGCCTGATGATAATTATTGAAGTTGTATGTTTTCGTAGCATTATTGTACTGGTTCTAAGGAAACAAATGAATTATAGTATATTGTAGCATATGTTTTATTTCTTGTGATCAAGCCTATCTGTTTAGTAGCTGACATGATTAGCAATGAGAAAATAAGGTAAGAAATGACTACATGATTGATGTAGGTGACACTTGTTTAGGCGGTTTTCTCAGATCGTTCTAGATTCTATCGGTGGAATGACTATAGGGGTTTGCTATCACTTTCCCCCTGAGAACACTACGTGTTTATGTGTCAAATACTGGAGTCGAAAATACGTTTATCCGTGAAGTTTTACACTCGTTAACACTATTGAAGGAATGCAAATAGAATTAAAGAGCAACTTTAACTGGAATCCTTATATCACGACGTCTAATTGAGCACTATTAAATCTAGTTCACGGGTACAAAATTATTTATTTATTGTTGAACAAACAATAATCTTTATAGCTGCGAACAATCCATAATCTTGCAAAATGTGAACGAACAATCTTTAAAGTTGTGATCAATAATTATTTTCAAAATTGTAAACAAACAATTATATATAAAGTTGTAAAAAAAATCACAAACACAACTTTTATGTATTGTGCAAAGACAAACTAAACAACTTGAGTAAATTCTTTACTCACGAATAGCAATAAAATTTTCATTAAAGTTGTAGCATCCATGAAGTTGGCTATTTTATTTTAAGATTTTAAGATTTCGGGATTTTCAATCAGATTTTCAGATTTTGAACGCGATTTCCAGATTTCGAAGGAGATTTCGGGTTTTTGTTCAGGATTTTCAGATTTTGAGGGAGATTTACAGATTTTGAAGTAGATTTTCAGATTTTGAAGATTTTTCCGATTTTGAGGAGATTTTCGGATTTTTGATGAAATTTTGGGTATTTGCAGGTGATATCAAGATTTACTATTAACTTCGGGTGTTCAAAGGATATATTTCGAAATTTTGAAATATAGACTTTAAATTTGTTTTAATTTACCGTAGTGAATACCGGAGAAAAATCGAGAAAAATAGTCTTATTTGTAATACAGCACTCTTATATAGCGCAGGCGCCAAAAAGCGAGATGGTAATTACCCGCGTGTGTAATAAGATGCAAAAAGTTTATTGTAAGCGTGGGGGTTTTCAGATTTTGATATTTTAGGATGAGATTTCGGGATTTTACGTTAAGATTTCGGGATTTCTAGATTTTAATGTGAGATTTCGGGATTTTACGTTAAGATTTCGGGATTTCTAGATTTTAATGTGAGATTTCGGGATTTTACATGAAGATTTCGGGATTTTCAGATTTTAAGGTAGGGATTTCGGGATTTTCGGATTTTAAGGTAGAGATTTTGGGATTTTCAGATTTTGACGTGAGATTTTGGGATTTTCAGATTTTGACGCGCGATTTCGGGATTTTGAGATTTTAAGGGTAAGATTTTGGGATTTCGAGATTTTCGAGAGAGATTTTAATAGATTTCAAACGAACTGTACGGGATTTTGACAAACGTCCGACCCCCTCGGGATCTAGTGATCACAACATTGTTGCGTTTATTACTAATCTGTCTAACATTCATTACCTGCAACGTCCCGTTCGTAATTTTTTTCGTTGTGACAAACCCTCGTTCTTAGCATTCCTTGAGACCGTTAATTGGGACTTACTACTTACTTCAGACAACCTAGATTCCCTTTGGAGTGCCTTCCATTCTGTTGTGCAGTCTTGTATTGAGGCCTTTGTGCCCTTCCGTACCTTTTTAAGTCTTCAAAACCATGCCCTCGCACTAAGCGTTCGCGCCACTTAAGGTTAACGCCTGGCGTCGCCTTCGAAAATCCAAATCTCAATGTGCCTCTCCACTTATCGTAGCTACCCGTCTCGCTGAATACCGTAAGGCCCGTAATGCATTAACCAACCACGTACGTAACCCAAACCGGAGGAAGGAAGCTACCCTTGTCTCCCAAAGAGCCTCTAACCCTAAATCCTTTTACGCTAACATAAATAAGTTCCGAAATTTTAGATTTCCTCCCCTCCAACAACGTAAGTCCTCTGGTACCTTTACCCACTCTGCCACTGACAACGCCACTTTACTCAATGATTATTTTGCTTCTACTGTTTCTGCTCCCAAGGTACCACCATTTCTACCCCCTCAAGATTCTCCAACTTTTACTGCGTCTTACCCAATTTGATTCCTCCCAGCCCGCTCTATGTAGAATTCTTCTCTCTCTCAAAACCATCAAATTTCCTGGCACCGATGGTCTACACCCTTACATTCTTCGCACCTTCGCTGTACACCTCTGTCCCCCACTTGAACGTATAATATCTGCCTCCTTCTCTACCGGTATCTTACCTGGTCCTTGGAAGGAGGCGAATATTACACCTATCTACAAAAAGGGTCTTAAAACAGAAGCCTCTAATTATCACCCATTAGCTCCCTCAACCAAGTGGCCAAAGTTGTAGAGATCTAGGTGCATACCCAATTATTAGATTACCCCAATAGTGTAAATTTCTTCTCTCCAGCTCAGTATGGGTTCCTGCGCAAACATTCATGTTTAACCAATTTATTCGTAGCCACCAACCAATGGACTGCTTGGTTAGATGAAGGCTTTGGCGTTGACGTCGTCTACTTCGACAGTATCCCCCACGATAAATTACTACACGCCCTCTTTCTAGTTGGAGTTACTGACCGGACTCTGCAATGGTTATCTCACTATTTGGCTGACCGCCGCCAAAGACTTGTCATATAGGGTCAGCACTCTCCCTGGGCTCCCATTGAGAAAGGTGTCCCCCAGGGTTCAAATTTAGGTGCAAGTATTCCTCTTTGCGGATGACACAAAGCTCTCATCCCGTATAAAATCCCCATCTGACTCTATAAACCTTCAAACTGACCTGGATTCCATAGAAGCTTGGGCCTCTGACTATGGGCTCAGCTTCAATATTAATAAATGTGCTATACTTCACCTAAGATCCTCTAACCCGCGGCATACTTATCGACTCTACGGTCAACCCACTAGTGCCATCTTGTCTAAATCTGACCTAGGCGTTACGATGGACCCAACCGTTAAATTTACCTCCCACACCAATAAAGTCTCTAAAAGGATTTATTCCCTATCAGGTTTAATTAAACGTAATTTTAACAACCGCTCCCCAGCCCTCATTAAAACCCACCACAACGCATCGGCCCTGCCTATTTTCGACTATGCCTCCCCTTTTTGGACACCATCTTCCTCCCTTGGTATTACTGCCCTGCAAAAAGCCCAAAACAAGTTTACGAAACTAACCCATAAATTAGACAAGCTCCCAGCCCCTTCTCGATTAGAAAAACTTAAAATTGACCCCGTCATTATCCGCCTCAAAATTAACAATCTATGTTTACTTCATGACTTGGCTCTCGAAGTTGGGGACGCAAGCTAGATGGAGTGTTTTCTCTTTCCCCCCCTTGCTTTGGCTTCCCGCTCGCGTTCTTAACTTAACACACGCTAGCTTGGGTCCTCATCAATGCGAAGTATCACACCTCCTCGGTGGTGAGAGCTGGTCACCACTACGTTGTGTGGGCTATGCGGATACGCGTCCTTCTCAAGCCTAGGTGTTGAGGCATCGTGCCGAGGGCTGCATGGTACTGGGGAATTAAAACTACGGTATCGCTAACGATCCCCTCGGGGCACCAGGCGACACCCCGTTGTATCTAGCCTTCCACCCGGTGGTGACCGTTTACTTGCCCCCTTACTCGTGGTATTCTCATGGATAACACATCAAAAAAACAACTCTAAAACTACAACACCTACGGTGCAGGGGTCTGCTCAGAGCAGAACCCACACTGATACCACTACGCTAGGGCCTGTATCCAGCGATACTCGTGCCGATTTATCGGTGCGTGTGACTGGTAAGGCTTCGAAACGTACCGAGCGTCGTCGCCGTAAACGACAGATTGCTCGGGAAAAGGCCAAATCGGGGTCTGAAACGGCCTCCACCCCCGCTGGGGGTGCGGTGGCGCGTGGCACCCAATTGAAAAGGCCTAGAACGGAGGACTCGACTCCCTCGCCCAGCACCTCGCAGGCGGCGGCAAAAAAGGCTAAGTCCTATAGTGACGCCGCCAGCGCAGAAAAGATGGCCATTGTTAAAAAAGGCTATCCGAAGGCGGTCATCACGGAGGAAGACGTGGGCCCAATCCTGAAGGCGATTATAGGGGCGCTGGATGGGATACCTTCGGGGAGCCGTCTACCGCGCCTTGCGAATTTTAGCCTGACGGCCGGGGCCCTGGTATACTCCTGTGAGGATTCGTTCACTGGGCAATGGATGAAGGACAACTTAGCCTACTCGGTAGTGGGGGATGCGGTGCTCTCAGTAATGAGAGCTAGCGAACTCCCTAAGCCGTTTAAGGTAATGTTTCGCACCAAGGACCAGATCACCAAAGAGCCGGCGGTGCTGTTTCGGCGCCTAAAGGCCCTTAATGCAGGTTTTGCCACTGAACGTTGGAAATGCATCCAGACGTACGTGGACAGGGCCGTACGGTACTGGGTACTGCTCATTGATGGCTCCTCATTGGAAGGCATTAAGAATGCTGGTTTCGTGGGCTTTACTGGAGTGCACAAGGGTTCCTTCAAACTCATTCAGAACACGGAAACCACCAAAACCACTGCAGCCGAGTCTACGGCAGGGGGTGGGACTAGCGAGATGGGGGATCTCGCTGTGGAGCTCGCTGGTGTCGCTCTAGGCACAGAGGGGGAGGGGGTGGCTCATTCGGAAGCTTGTTCTTAATGGATGAGTCCACCCTACTGGAAGAATCGGATGGGACCCTTAGGGATCCAGCCGATGTGCGTTCTAGTGGTCCTGATGAGGGGAGGATCTTGGGGCTGGGAGCTGGCCGGTCGGGGGGGAGGTGCCACTAGCCCTCTCGGGACCGTTGAGGTGTAGCTAGGTCCCTTCTGAACCCCTCTCTTAAGGACCATGGGGACGCTACGTGCAATTCAAATCAATCTGCACCATAGTAAGGCGGCCTCTGCGGTACTCTGCAGGAGGTTTGCTATAGAGGGTCTTGATCTGGCGCTCATACAAGAACCGTGGATTTGCCATGGCAAAATCCTCGGGCTTGACGCGGCGGGGTCACTATTTTATGACCATACTGCTGCTAGACCTAGGGCGTGTATTCTGGTTCGGAGGGATCTTTGTTGTATCTCTCTACCGCTGTACACGTCCCACAGCGTGAAGCTAGTCCTGGCCACTGGGCATGCCAAGTTGACAATCACGGCTGCCTCTGCATACTTTGCCCATGACGCGGACTCTCTCCCGACAATTGAGGTGATCAATTTGGTCAATCAATGTGAAAAGAGAGGGGACAAATTAATCATCGGCTGTGACGCCAATGCTCATCACATCACGTGGGGCAGTTCTGACTGCAACAGGAGAGGTGATGATTTACTAGAATATTTAGTTGGTTGTAAACTCTATATTCTTAATCAAAACAATGAACCTACTTTTGTTACTTCTAATAGAAGGGAGGTCATTGACCTCACGCTAGCCACGGAAAACCTCGTGTCCTCCGTGTCTAACTGGCATGTGTCTAATGAGCCGTCTTTGTCGGATCATAGGAACATCTGCTTCACTGTCGCGACTACCTCTGTCCCGGCGGGGACGGAAAATACGTATCCAAAACGGACCAATTTTAGCCGGCTATAGGGAAGACCTAATCCTACGCTACGGAGGGGGTCACACTCCTAAACTTACTTCACCTAAGGATCTTGATAGGGCTGCTGGTGATTTACAGTGCACCATCATGGAGTCGTTCCACCGGAACTGCCACTTAAGACCGTCAACCGCTCGAGGCTTGTCCCTTGGTGGAACGCGGATCTCAGCCGGCTTCGTAAATATACGCGCAGGCTCTTTAACAAAGCCAAGGGCACGGGTGACTGGGCTTGATACAGGCAGTCCCTTAACACCTACAACAGGGCCATTAGAGCTGCTAAGAAGGACTCCTAGCGGACCTTCTGTGAGCAAGTCTCCAATGTCCCTGCTACGGCTAGGGTCATGAAGATTCTAGCGCACGACAGCTCACATCGACTTAATGCTATTAAGCTGCGGGACGGTGTGTACACTAAGTCTGGGGCTGAGACTCTCAAGCACATGCTGGAGGTCCATTTTCCTGACTCTACTTTTATCAATCCAACAAACCCTGACTCTCTCTACTCTGTTCTGCACAGGGCTAAGAGGGAAGACTGGCTTGTAGCCAGACAGGTTGTCACGATTCCCAAGCTTCGGTGGGCTGTCAACTGTTTTGAGCCCTACAAGTCTCCGGGACCCGATGGGGTCTTCCCTCTGCTTTTGCAGGAGGGCTTAGACCACATCGCCTCTCCGCTATGCAGGATCTACAGACTCTGCATTGCTCTCGGTCACATACCTCGTGACTGGAAACGCTCTAGGGTCATCTTTATTCCCAAGCCCGGGAAGACTTCCTATCTCGAGGCGAAGGCATTTAGGCCCATATGCCTGACCTCCTCCTTCCTCAAAATTCTGGAGAAGCTGGTGGACAGGTACATTAGAGACGAGGTATTTTCGGTAACTCCTCTCTCTTCTTCACAATTTGCTTACCAAAAAGGCAAATCCACTGAGACGGCCCTTCACGGCCTTACGAATTGCCTGGATAGGGCATTCGAGTTTCAGGAAATTTCACTGGCCGTCTTTCTCGACATTGAGGGGGCCTTTGACAAGGTCTCTAGCTCGGTTATTACTGAAGCTGTTAAGAGATTTGGCATCAGCGACACTTTTGGCCGCTGGATCAAGTCCATGCTTACCGACCGCGAGGTGTCGGCGTCCCTCCTTGGGGACTCTCTAGGGGTGACTACCAGCAGGGGCTGCCCTCAGGGTGGAGTGCTCTCCCCCCTGTGTGGTGCCTGGTGGTGGACGAACTCTTGGGGAGCTCGGGGGTGCTGGGGCTGCTGCTGCTTCGGGTATGCGGACGATGTAGCGATAGTCTTTACCGGGAAGTTCCCGGATACTGTTACCGCGCTTATGAGATCTGCTCTCTCTAGCGTGGAGCAATGGTGTCAGGCGGTCAACCTCACCGTTAATCCAGATAAAACTGTCCTTGTTCCTTTTACGAGGAAGAATACTAAGGATCTGTTCAATGATATCTCTTTCTTTGGCCAGGTCCTGACAAAGTCCTCCGAGGTGAGATACCTGGGGGTGACCTTTGATTGCAGACTCACATGGAAGCCGCATCTTGATCGGTGTAGATTAAGAAGGCCAAGATGCTCTTCTGGAGGACCAGGAGCTCTGTCGGCCAGACTTGGGGCCTCAACCCCAAGGCTGTACACTGGCTCTATACTGGGATCATCAGACCCATACTATCTTACGGGGCACTTGTCTGGTGGACAAGGGTCCGGCTTAAGACGGTGCAGGCTGCCTTGCGCAAGCTTCAAAGCCTTGCCTGCATTGGTGTTACGGGGGCCATGAGATCGACCGCAACTGCTTCCCTGGAGGTGCTCCTTGACATGCTTCCTCTTCATCTCTTCATTGAGGAGGAGGCTGTCATGGGGGCCTACAGGCTCAAAATTAGTGGCTGCTGGGTTCCAAGACTTTGGGATTACAGCCATACGAAGCTCTTTCGGGAGTACGCCGCACTTGAGCCGTCGCTAACGATGTGCTCTGACAAAACCGTTACCAGTTTTGATTTCACTAAGCCATTCAGCATCCACTTCCCAGTCGAGCAGAGTGGACTAACCTGCTGCCTCTTGGCACTGGGGGTGAAACTATTTGGTTCACCGATGGTTCCAAGACTGATTCCGGCGCTGGCGCCGGCTATTACTGCCAAACCACAAGGGTCGGCTTTTCTGCCTGCCTGGGCACCTTCGCTAGTGTGTTCCAGGCGGAAATTGCCGCGATCTGTTATTGCGCAGATTACTGTATTAACAAAGGGTATACCGGACGGACTGTGAGAATTTATTCTGTCAGTCAGGCCGCCCTGAACGCGCTGAACCATTGTCAGATTACCTCTCAACTGGTGCGCAGCTGCCTTGATCTGCTAGCGCGACTGGCATCCTGCAACAGGGTTCTGTTGTACTGGGTTGCCAGGGCATAGCGGATATCATGGCAATGAGCAAGCCGATAGATTTGCGAAAAGGGGTGCGGAGGCCAAGCTCTTGGGGCCGGAGCCGGCCGTCCCCATCCCCTACAGGCACGTCAAACGGTGCCTGCATGACAGGTTGGCTGTCATACAAAACCAGCTCTGGCATAACATGGAGGGCCAGGGACAGACAAAAACTGTTAGTCAATGGTCCTGCAGGTCGTGCTAGAGACCTAATTTTGCACTGCAGATGGGATATTAGGCTGGCCACGGTCTTCTGACCGGGCACTGTCGGCTAATAGGCACCTCCATCTGATGTGAGTTTGCCAACGACCCTCGTGTAGGTCTGTCAGGAGAAGGAAAGAAACAATCCGCTCACGTACTTTGCGAGTGCGACTGCTTCGCCTTGCTTAGACTAGAATATTTTGATTCACACACTTTGGAACCCTCGCGGGTTCTCCTCTATTACTGGTGGAGCGAATTCTTCGCTACGCCGTGGCCACGGGTCTATTCAAGGCCTGAATACGTGGGTGCCACTATGCCTTTTGGCATCGGTGCAAGGGCGCGAGCCCTCCTACTCACTAATAATAATAATACTTCATGACTTCTTTAACAACAAATTGGCGCTTAACATCGAAACTTTTTCCATCCTGCACCCTATCCCTCTACCCATGGACACTCCATCAAACTCTCAAAACGACGCGCCCTGACGTCTATCCGCCAACATCATTTCACCCACACTGTCATCTCAGACTGGAACGCACTCCCAGAATCTATTACTTCCATGTCGGATAAATCAAAATTTCGCGTTAAGTTATCGGCTCACTTCAATAATAAACCTAATTGACCTAAAGTCATATCGTTCTTCTTTTACTTATCTTTTTTTTACTAATGTATCACTAAATAGTTACTCTCTCTTGGCTGTACTTGGTTACC